>CAKAJI010000768.1:0-23156 GCA_916610255.1 Lasioglossum lativentre | reverse complement strand
GTAATATGCAGTGTATCATTGAAAATACCTTATATATAACGTAATATGCAGTGTATCATTGAAAATACCTTATGATATAATGTAATATGCAGTGTATCATTGAAAATACCTTATAATATATGGTAATTTGTAGTGTATCAATGAAAATACCTTATAATATAACGTAATATGCAGTGTATCATTGAAAATACCATATAATATATCGTAATATATAGTTTATCATTGAAAATACTTTATAATATAACGTAATATGCAGTGTATCATTGAAAATACCATATAATATAACGTAATATGCAGTGTATCGTTGAAAATACCTTATAATAAAACGTAATATGAAGTGTATCATTGGAAATACCTTAGAATATATGGTAATTCTAGTCTATCAATGAAAAAACCTTATAATACAACGTAATATGCCGTGTATCATTGAAAATACCTTATAATAAAACGTAATTTGTAGTGTATCATTGAAAATACCATATAGTATAACGTAATATGCAGTGCATCATTGAAAATACCATATAATATAACGAAATATGCAGTGTATCATTGAAAAATACCTTGTAATTACGTAATATGCAGTGTGTCATTGAAAATACCTTATGATATAACGTAATATGCAGTGTATCATTGAAAGTACCTTATGATATAACGTAATATGCAGTGTATCATTGAAAATACCTATATATATATGGTAATTTGTAATGTATCAACGAAAATACCTCATAATATAACGTAATATGCAGTGTATCATTGAAAACATCTTATAATATAACGTCATATGCAGTGTATCAATGAAAATACCTTATAATATAACGTAATATGCAGTGTATCATTGAAAATATCTTATGATATAATGTAATATGCAGTGTTATCATTGAAATACCATATAATATATCGTAATATATAGTTTATTATTGAAAATACTTTATAATATAACGTAATATGCAGTGTATCATTGAAAATACCATATAATATAACGTAATATGCAGTGTATCATTGAAAATACCTTATAATAAAACGTAATATGAAGTGTATCATTGAAAATACCTTAGAATATATGGTAATTCTAGTCTATCAATGAAAAAACCTTATAATACAACGTAATATGCAGTGTATCATTGAAAATACCTTATGATATAATGTAATATGCAGTGTATCATTGAAAATACCTTATAATATATGGTAATTTGTAGTGTATCAATGAAAATACCTTATAATATAATATAACGTAATATGCAGTGTATCATTGAAAATACCATATAATATATCGTAATATGTAGTTTATCATTGAAAATACGTTATAATATAACGTAATATGCAGTGTATCATTGAAAATACCATATAGTATAACGTAATATGCCGTGTATCATTGAAAATACCTTATAATAAAACGTAATATGCAGTGTATCATTGAAAATACCTTAGAATATATGGTAATTCTAGTCTATCAATGAAAATACCTTATAATACAACGTAATATGAAGTGTATCATTGAAAATACCTTATAATATATCGTAATTTGTAGTGTATCATTGAAAATACCATATAGTATAACGTAATATGCAGTGTTTCATTGAAAATACCTTATAATATATCGTAATATGTAGTTTATCATTGAAAATACGTTATAATATAACGTAATATGCAGTGTATCATTGAAAATACCATATAGTATAACGTAATATGCCGTGTATCAATGAAAATACCTTATAATACAACGTAATATGCAGTGTATCATTGAAAATACCTTATAATATATGGTAATTTGTAGTTTATCATTGAAAATACGTTATAATATAACGTAATATGCAGTGTATCATTGAAAATACCATATAGTATAACGTAATATGCCGTGTATCATTGAAAATACCATATAATATATCGTAATATATAGTTTATTATTGAAAATACTTTATAATATAACGTAATATGCAGTGTATCATTGAAAATACCATACAATATAACGTAATATGCAGTGTATCATTGAAAATACCTTATAATAAAACGTAATATGAAGTGTATCATTGAAAATACCTTAGAATATATGGTAATTCTAGTCTATCAATGAAAAAACCTTATAATACAACGTAATATGCAGTGTATCATTGAAAATACCTTATGATATAATGTAATATGCAGTGTATCATTGAAAATACCTTATAATATATGGTAATTTGTAGTGTATCAATGAAAATACCTTATAATATAACGTAATATGCAGTGTTTCATTGAAAATACCATATAATATATCGTAATATGTAGTTTATCATTGAAAATACGTTATAATATAACGTAATATGCAGTGTATCATTGAAAATACCATATAGTATAACGTAATATGCCGTGTATCATTGAAAATACCTTATAATAAAACGTAATATGCAGTGTATCATTGAAAATACCTTAGAATATATGGTAATTCTAGTCTATCAGTGAAAATACCTTATAATACAACGTAATATGAAGTGTATCATTGAAAATACCTTATAATATATCGTAATTTGTAGTGTATCATTGAAAATACCATATAGTATAACGTAATATGCAGTGTTTCATTGAAAATACCTTATAATATATCGTAATATGTAGTTTATCATTGAAAATACGTTATAATATAACGTAATATGCAGTGTATCATTGAAAATACCATATAGTATAACGTAATATGCCGTGTATCAATGAAAATACCTTATAATACAACGTAATATGCAGTGTATCATTGAAAATACCTTATAATATATGGTAATTTGTAGTTTATCATTGAAAATTCGTTATAATATAACGTAATATGCAGTGTATCATTGAAAATACCATATAGTATAACGTAATATGCCGTGTATCATTGAAAATACCTTATAATAAAACGTAATATGCAGTGTATCATTGAAAATACCTTATAATATATCGTAATATGTAGTTTATCATTGAAAATACGTTATAATATAACGTAATATGCAGTGTATCATTGAAAATACCATATAGTATAACGTAATATGCCGTGTATCAATGAAAATACCTTATAATACAACGTAATATGCAGTGTATCATTGAAAATACCTTATAATATATGGTAATTTGTAGTTTATCATTGAAAATACGTTATAATATAACGTAATATGCAGTGTATCATTGAAAATACCATATAGTATAACGTAATATGCCGTGTATCATTGAAAATACCTTATAATAAAACGTAATATGCAGTGTATCATTGAAAATACCTTAGAATATATTTTAATTCTAGTCTATCAATGAAAATACCTTATAATACAACGTAATATGCAGTGTATCATTGAAAATACCTTATAATATATCGTAATTTGTAGTGTATCATTGAAAATACCATATAGTATAACGTAATATGCAGTGTTTCATTGAAAATACCTTATAATATATCGTAATATGTAGTTTATCATTGAAAATACGTTATAATATAACGTAATATGCAGTGTATCATTGAAAATACCATATAGTATAACGTAATATGCCGTGTATCAATGAAAATACCTTATAATACAACGTAATATGCAGTGTATCATTGAAAATACCTTATAATATATGGTAATTTGTAGTGTATCAATGAAAATACCTTATAATATAACGTAATATGCAGTGTATCATTGAAAATACCATATAATATATCGTAATATGTAGTTTATCATTGAAAATACGTTATAATATAACGTAATATGCAGTGTATCATTGAAAATACCATATAATATAACGTAATATGCCGTGTATCATTGAAAATACCTTATAATAAAACGTAATATGCAGTGTATCATTGAAAATACCTTGGAATATATGGTAATTCTAGTCTATCAATTAAAATACCTTATAATACAACGTAATATGCAGTGTATCATTGAAAATACCTTATAATATATCGTAATTTGTAGTGTATCATTGAAAATACCATATAGTATAACGTAATATGCAGTGCATCATTGAAAATACCTTATAATATACCGTAATATGCAGTGTATCATTGAAAATACCTTATAATATAACGTAATATGCAGTGTATCATTGAAAATACCATACAATATAACGTAATATGCAGTGTATCATTGAAAATACCTTATAATAAAACGTAATATGAAGTGTATCATTGAAAATACCTTAGAATATATGGTAATTCTAGTCTATCAATGAAAAAACCTTATAATACAACGTAATATGCAGTGTATCATTGAAAATACCTTATGATATAATGTAATATGCAGTGTATCATTGAAAATACCTTATAATATATGGTAATTTGTAGTGTATCAATGAAAATACCTTATAATATAACGTAATATGCAGTGTTTCATTGAAAATACCATATAATATATCGTAATATGTAGTTTATCATTGAAAATACGTTATAATATAACGTAATATGCAGTGTATCATTGAAAATACCATATAGTATAACGTAATATGCCGTGTATCATTGAAAATACCTTATAATAAAACGTAATATGCAGTGTATCATTGAAAATACCTTAGAATATATGGTAATTCTAGTCTATCAGTGAAAATACCTTATAATACAACGTAATATGCAGTGTATCATTGAAAATACCTTATAATATATCGTAATTTGTAGTGTATCATTGAAAATACCATATAGTATAACGTAATATGCAGTGTTTCATTGAAAATACCTTATAATATATCGTAATATGTAGTTTATCATTGAAAATACCTTATAATATAACGTAATATGCAGTGTATCATTGAAAATACCATATAATATAACGTAATATGACGTGTATCAATGAAAATACCTTATAATACAACGTAATATGCAGTGTATCATTGAAAATACCTTATAATATATGGTAATTTGTAGTTTATCATTGAAAATACGTTATAATATAACGTAATATGCAGTGTATCATTGAAAATACCATATAGTATAACGTAATATGCCGTGTATCATTGAAAATACCTTATAATAAAACGTAATATGCAGTGTATCATTGAAAATACCTTATAATATATCGTAATATGTAGTTTATCATTGAAAATACGTTATAATATAACGTAATATGCAGTGTATCATTGAAAATACCATATAGTATAACGTAATATGCCGTGTATCAATGAAAATACCTTATAATACAACGTAATATGCAGTGTATCATTGAAAATACCTTATAATATATCGTAATTTGTAGTTTATCATTGAAAATACGTTATAATATAACGTAATATGCAGTGTATCATTGAAAATACCATATAGTATAACGTAATATGCCGTGTATCATTGAAAATACCTTATAATAAAACGTAATATGCAGTGTATCATTGAAAATACCTTAGAATATATTTTAATTCTAGTCTATCAATGAAAATACCTTATAATACAACGTAATATGAAGTGTATCATTGAAAATACCTTATAATATATCGTAATTTGTAGTGTATCATTGAAAATACCATATAGTATAACGTAATATGCAGTCTTTCATTGAAAATACCTTATAATATATCGTAATATGTAGTTTATCATTGAAAATACGTTATAATATAACGTAATATGCAGTGTATCATTGAAAATACCATATAGTATAACGTAATATGCCGTGTATCAATGAAAATACCTTATAATACAACGTAATATGCAGTGTATCATTGAAAATACCTTATAATATATGGTAATTTGTAGTGTATCAATGAAAATACCTTATAATATAACGTAATATGCAGTGTATCATTGAAAATACCATATAATATATCGTAATATGTAGTTTATCATTGAAAATACGTTATAATATAACGTAATATGCAGTGTATCATTGAAAATACCATATAATATAACGTAATATGCCGTGTATCATTGAAAATACCTTAT
Source organism: Lasioglossum lativentre (assembly GCA_916610255.1). Classification (NCBI taxonomy): domain Eukaryota; kingdom Metazoa; phylum Arthropoda; class Insecta; order Hymenoptera; family Halictidae; genus Lasioglossum; species Lasioglossum lativentre. Next base: position 17,308 of record CAKAJI010000768.1, on the reverse strand, counting down.
AATAAAACGTAATATGCAGTGTATCATTGAAAATACCTTGGAATATATGGTAATTCTAGTCTATCAATTAAAATACCTTATAATACAACGTAATATGCAGTGTATCATTGAAAATACCTTATAATATATCGTAATTTGTAGTGTATCATTGAAAATACCATATAGTATAACGTAATATGCAGTGCATCATTGAAAATACCTTATAATATACCGTAATATGCAGTGTATCATTGAAAATACCTTATAATATAACGTAATATGCAGTGTATCATTGAAAATACCTTATAATATAACATAATATGCAGTGTATCATTGAAAATACCTTAGAATATATGGTAATTCTAGTCTATCAATGAAAATACCTTATAATACAACGTAATATGCAGTGTATCATTGAAAATATCTTATAATATATCGTAATTTGTAGTGTATCATTGAAAATACCATATAGTATAACGTAATATGCAGTGCATCATTGAAAATACCTTATAATATATAGTAGTTTATCATTGAAAACATCTTATAATATAACGTAATATGCAGTGTATCATTGAAGATACATTATGATATAACGTAATATGCAGTATATCATTGAAAATACCTTATAATATATGGTAATTTGAACTGTATCAATCAAAATACCTTCTAATATATCGTAACATGCAGTGTATCATTGAAAATACCTTATAATATATGGTAATTTGTAGTGTATCAATGAAAATACCTTCTAATACAACGTAATATGCAGTGTATCATTGAAAATACCTTATGATATAACGTAATATGCAGTGTATCATTGTAAATACCTTATAATATAACGTAATATGCAGTGTATCATTGAAAATACCATATAGTATAACGTAATATGCCGTGTATCATTGAAAATACCTTATAATAAAACGTAATATGCAGTGTATCATTGAAAATACCTTGGAATATATGGTAATTCTAGTCTATCAATGAAAATACCTTATAATACAACGTAATATGCAGTGTATCATTGAAAATACCTTATAATATATCGTAATTTGTAGTGTATCATTGAAAATACCATATAGTATAACGTAATATGCAGTGCATCATTGAAAATACCTTATAATATAACGTAATATGCACTGTATCATTGAAAATACCTTAGAATATATGGTAATTCTAGTCTATCAATGAAAATACCTTATAATACAACGTAATATGCAGTGTATCATTGAAAATACCTTATAATAAAACGTAATATGCACTGTATCATTGAAAATACCTTATAATATAACGTAATATGCAGTGTATCATTGAAAATACCTTATAATATAACGTAATATGCAGTGTATCATTGAAAATACCTTATAATAAAACGTAATATGCAGTGTATCATTGAAAATACCTTAGAATATATGGTAATTCTAGTCTATCAATGAAAATACCTTATAATACAACGTAATATACAGTGTATCATTGAAAATACCTTATAATATATCGTAATTTGTAGTGTATCATTGAAAATACCATATAGTATAACGTAATATGCAGTGCATCATTGAAAATACCTTATAATATATAGTAGTTTATCATTGAAAACATCTTATAATATAACGTAATATGCAGTGTATCTTTTAAGATACATTATGATATAACGTAATATGCAGTATATTATTGAAAATACCTTATAATATATGGTAATTTGAACTGTATCAATCAAAATACCTTCTAATATATCGTAATATGCAGTGTATCATCGAAAATACCTTATAATATATCGTAATTTTTTAGTGTATCATTGAAAATACCTTATAATATAATGTAATATGCAGTGTATCATTGAAAATACCTTATAATAAAACGTAATATGCAGTGTATCATTGAAAATACCTTATAATATAACGTAATATGCAGTGTATCATTGAAAATACCTTATAATATAACGTAATATGCAGTGTATCATTGAAAATACCTTATGATATAACGTAATATGCAGTGTATCATTGAAAATACCTTATAATAAAACGTAATATGCTGTGTATCATTGACAATACCTTATGATATAATGTAATATGCAGTGTATCATTGAAAATACCTTATAATATATGGTAATTTGTAGTGTATCAATGAAAATACCTTATAATACAACGTAATATGCAGTGTATCATTGTAAATACCTTATAATATAACGTAATATACAGTGTATCATTGAAAATACCTTATGATATAATGTAATATGCAGTGTATCATTGAAAATACCTTATAATATATGGTAATTTGTAGTGTATCAATGAAAATACCTTATAATACAACGTAATATGCAGTGTATCATTGAAAATACCTTAGAATATATGGTAATTCTAGTCTATCAATGAAAATACCTTATAATACAACGTAATATGCAGTGTATCATTGAAAATACCTTATAATAAAACGTAATATGCACTGTATCATTGAAAATACCTTATAATATAACGTAATATGCCGTGTATCATTGAAAATACCTTATAATAAAACGTAATATGCAGTGTATCATTGAAAATACCTTAGAATATATGGTAATTCTAGTCTATCAGTGAAAATACCTTATAATACAACGTAATATGAAGTGTATCATTGAAAATACCTTATAATATATCGTAATTTGTAGTGTATCATTGAAAATACCATATAGTATAACGTAATATGCAGTGTTTCATTGAAAATACCTTATAATATATCGTAATATGTAGTTTATCATTGAAAATACGTTATATTATAACGTAATATGCAGTGTATCATTGAAAATACCATATAGTATAACGTAATATGCCGTGTATCAATGAAAATACCTTATAATACAACGTAATATGCAGTGTATCATTGAAAATACCTTATAATATATGGTAATTTGTAGTTTATCATTGAAAATACGTTATAATATAACGTAATATGCAGTGTATCATTGAAAATACCATATAGTATAACGTAATATGCCGTGTATCATTGAAAATACCATATAATATATCGTAATATATAGTTTATTATTGAAAATACTTTATAATATAACGTAATATGCAGTGTATCATTGAAAATACCATACAATATAACGTAATATGCAGTGTATCATTGAAAATACCTTATAATAAAACGTAATATGAAGTGTATCATTGAAAATACCTTAGAATATATGGTAATTCTAGTCTATCAATGAAAAAACCTTATAATACAACGTAATATGCAGTGTATCATTGAAAATACCTTATGATATAATGTAATATGCAGTGTATCATTGAAAATACCTTATAATATATGGTAATTTGTAGTGTATCAATGAAAATACCTTATAATATAACGTAATATGCAGTGTTTCATTGAAAATACCATATAATATATCGTAATATGTAGTTTATCATTGAAAATACGTTATAATATAACGTAATATGCAGTGTATCATTGAAAATACCATATAGTATAACGTAATATGCCGTGTATCATTGAAAATACCTTATAATAAAACGTAATATGCAGTGTATCATTGAAAATACCTTAGAATATATGGTAATTCTAGTCTATCAGTGAAATACCTTATAATACAACGTAATATGAAGTGTATCATTGAAAATACCTTATAATATATCGTAATTTGTAGTGTATCATTGAAAATACCATATAGTATAACGTAATATGCAGTGTTTCATTGAAAATACCTTATAATATATCGTAATATGTAGTTTATCATTGAAAATACGTTATAATATAACGTAATATGCAGTGTATCATTGAAAATACCATATAGTATAACGTAATATGCCGTGTATCAATGAAAATACCTTATAATACAACGTAATATGCAGTGTATCATTGAAAATACCTTATAATATATCGTAATTTGTAGTTTATCATTGAAAATACGTTATAATATAACGTAATATGCAGTGTATCATTGAAAATACCATATAGTATAACGTAATATGCCGTGTATCATTGAAAATACCTTATAATATAACGTAATATGCAGTGTATCATTGAAAATACCTTATAATATATCGTAATATGTAGTTTATCATTGAAAATACGTTATAATATAACGTAATATGCAGTGTATCATTGAAAATACCATATAGTATAACGTAATATGCCGTGTATCAATGAAAATACCTTATAATACAACGTAATATGCAGTGTATCATTGAAAATACCTTATAATATATGGTAATTTGTAGTTTATCATTGAAAATACGTTATAATATAACGTAATATGCAGTGTATCATTGAAAATACCTTATAATAAAACGTAATATGAAGTGTATCATTGAAAATACCTTAGAATATATGGTAATTCTAGTCTATCAATGAAAAAACCTTATAATACAACGTAATATGCAGTGTATCATTGAAAATACCTTATGATATAATGTAATATGCAGTGTATCATTGAAAATACCATATAGTATAACGTAATATGCCGTGTATCAATGAAAATACCTTATAATACAACGTAATATGCAGTGTATCATTGAAAATACCTTATAATATATGGTAATTTGTAGTGTATCAATGAAAATACCTTATAATATAACGTAATATGCAGTGTATCATTGAAAATACCATATAATATATCGTAATATGTAGTTTATCATTGAAAATACGTTATAATATAACGTAATATGCAGTGTATCATTGAAAATACCATATAATATAACGTAATATGCCGTGTATCATTGAAAATACCTTATAATAAAACGTAATATGCAGTGTATCATTGAAAATACCTTGGAATATATGGTAATTCTAGTCTATCAATTAAAATACCTTATAATACAACGTAATATGCAGTGTATCATTGAAAATACCTTATAATATATCGTAATTTGTAGTGTATCATTGAAAATACCATATAGTATAACGTAATATGCAGTGCATCATTGAAAATACCTTATAATATACCGTAATATGCAGTGTATCATTGAAAATACCTTATAATATAACGTAATATGCAGTGTATCATTGAAAATACCTTATAATATAACATAATATGCAGTGTATCATTGAAAATACCTTAGAATATATGGTAATTCTAGTCTATCAATGAAAATACCTTATAATACAACGTAATATGCAGTGTATCATTGAAAATATCTTATAATATATCGTAATTTGTAGTGTATCATTGAAAATACCATATAGTATAACGTAATATGCAGTGCATCATTGAAAATACCTTATAATATATAGTAGTTTATCATTGAAAACATCTTATAATATAACGTAATATGCAGTGTATCATTGAAGATACATTATGATATAACGTAATATGCAGTATATCATTGAAAATACCTTATAATATATGGTAATTTGAACTGTATCAATCAAAATACCTTCTAATATATCGTAATATGCAGTGTATCATCGAAAATACCTTATAATATATCGTAATTTTTTAGTGTATCATTGAAAATACCTAATAATATAATGTAATATGCAGTGTATCATTGAAAATACCTTATAATAAAACGTAATATGCAGTGTATCATTGAAAATACCATATAATATAACGTAATATGCAGTGTATCATTGAAAATACCTTATGATATAATGTAATATGCAGTGTATCATTGAAAATACCTTATAATATATGGTAATTTGTAGTGTATCAATGAAAATACCTTCTAATACAACGTAATATGCAGTGTATCATTGAAAATACCTTATGATATAACGTAATATGCAGTGTATCATTGTAAATACCTTATAATATAACGTAATATGCAGTGTATCATTGAAAATACCATATAGTATAACGTAATATGCCGTGTATCATTGAAAATACCTTATAATAAAACGTAATATGCAGTGTATCATTGAAAATACCTTGGAATATATGGTAATTCTAGTCTATCAATGAAAATACCTTATAATACAACGTAATATGCAGTGTATCATTGAAAATACCTTATAATATATCGTAATTTGTAGTGTATCATTGAAAATACCATATAGTATAACGTAATATGCAGTGCATCATTGAAAATACCTTATAATATAACGTAATATGCACTGTATCATTGAAAATACCTTAGAATATATGGTAATTCTAGTCTATCAATGAAAATACCTTATAATACAACGTAATATGCAGTGTATCATTGAAAATACCTTATAATAAAACGTAATATGCACTGTATCATTGAAAATACCTTATAATATAACGTAATATGCAGTGTATCATTGAAAATACCTTATAATATAACGTAATATGCAGTGTATCATTGAAAATACCTTATAATAAAACGTAATATGCAGTGTATCATTGAAAATACCTTAGAATATATGGTAATTCTAGTCTATCAATGAAAATACCTTATAATACAACGTAATATACAGTGTATCATTGAAAATACCTTATAATATATCGTAATTTGTAGTGTATCATTGAAAATACCATATAGTATAACGTAATATGCAGTGCATCATTGAAAATACCTTATAATATATAGTAGTTTATCATTGAAAACATCTTATAATATAACGTAATATGCAGTGTATCTTTTAAGATACATTATGATATAACGTAATATGCAGTATATTATTGAAAATACCTTATAATATATGGTAATTTGAACTGTATCAATCAAAATACCTTCTAATATATCGTAATATGCAGTGTATCATCGAAAATACCTTATAATATATCGTAATTTTTTAGTGTATCATTGAAAATACCTTATAATATAATGTAATATGCAGTGTATCATTGAAAATACCTTATAATAAAACGTAATATGCAGTGTATCATTGAAAATACCTTATAATATAACGTAATATGCAGTGTATCATTGAAAATACCTTATAATATAACGTAATATGCAGTGTATCATTGAAAATACCTTATGATATAACGTAATATGCAGTGTATCATTGAAAATACCTTATAATAAAACGTAATATGCTGTGTATCATTGACAATACCTTATGATATAATGTAATATGCAGTGTATCATTGAAAATACCTTATAATATATGGTAATTTGTAGTGTATCAATGAAAATACCTTATAATACAACGTAATATGCAGTGTATCATTGTAAATACCTTATAATATAACGTAATATACAGTGTATCATTGAAAATACCTTATGATATAATGTAATATGCAGTGTATCATTGAAAATACCTTATAATATATGGTAATTTGTAGTGTATCAATGAAAATACCTTATAATACAACGTAATATGCAGTGTATCATTGAAAATACCTTAGAATATATGGTAATTCTAGTCTATCAATGAAAATACCTTATAATACAACGTAATATGCAGTGTATCATTGAAAATACCTTATAATAAAACGTAATATGCACTGTATCATTGAAAATACCTTATAATATAACGTAATATGCAGTGTATCATTGAAAATACCTTATAATAAAACGTAATATGCAGTGTATCATTGAAAATACCTTAGAATATATGGTAATTCTAGTCTATCAATGAAAATACCTTATAATACAACGTAATATGCAGTGTATCATTGAAAATACCTTATAATAAAACGTAATATGCAGTGTATCATTGAAAATACCTTATAATATAACGTAATATGCAGTGTATCATTGAAAATACCTTATAATATATGGTAATTTGTAGTGTATCAATGAAAATACCTTATAATATAACGTAATATGCAGTGTATCATTGAAAATACCATATAATATGTCGTAATATGTAGTTTATCATTGAAAATACGTTATATTATAACGTAATATGCAGTGTTTCATTGAAAATACCATATAATATAACGTAATATGCAGTGTATCATTGTAAATACCTTATAATACAACGTAATATGCAGTGTATCATTGAAAATACCTTATAATATATCGTAATTTGTAGTGTATCATTGAAAATACCATATAGTATAACGTAATATGCAGTGCATCATTGAAAATACCTTATAATATAACGTAATATGCAGTGTATCATTGAAAATACCTTATAATATAACGTAATATGCAGTGTATCATTGAAAATACCTTATAATAAAACGTAATATGCAGTGTATCATTGAAAATACCTTAGAATATATGGTAATTCTAGTCTATCAATGAAAATACCTTATAATACAACGTAATATGCAGTGTATCATTGAAAATACCTTATAATATATCGTAATTTGTAGTGTATCATTGAAAATACCATATAGTATAACGTAATATGCAGTGCATCATTGAAAATACCTTATAATATATAGTAGTTTATCATTGAAAACATCTTATAATATAACGTAATATGCAGTGTATCATTGAAAATACCTTATGATATAACGTAATGTGCAGTATATCATTGAAAATACCTTATAATATATGGTAATTTGAACTGTATCAATCAAAATACCTTCTAATATATCGTAAAATGCAGTGTATCATAGAAAATACCTTATAATAAAACGTAATTTGTAGTGTATCATTGAAAATACCTTATAATATAACGTAACATGCAGTGTATCATTGAAAATACCTTATAATATATCGTAATTTGTAGTGTATCATTGAAAATACCTTATAATATAACGTAATATGCAGTGTATCATTGAAAATACCTCATAATATAACGTAATATGCAGTGTATCATTGAAAACATCTTATAATATAACGTCATATGCAGTGTATCATTGAAAATACCTTATAATATAACGTAATATGCAGTGTATCATTGAAAATACCTCATAATATAACGTAATATGCAGTGTATCATTGAAAATACCTTAGAATATATGGTAATTCTTGTCTATCAATGAAAATACCTTATAATACAACGTAATATGCAGTGTATCATTGAAAATACCTCATAATATAACGTAATATGCAGTGTATCATTGAAAACATCTTATAATATAACGTCATATGCAGTGTATCATTGAAAATACCTTATAATATAACGTAATATGCAGTGTATCATTGAAAATACCTCATAATATAACGTAATATGCAGTGTATCATTGAAAATACTTTAGAATATATGGTAATTCTTGTCTATCTATGAAAATACCTTATAATACAACGTAATATGCAGTGTATCATTGAAAATACCTTATGATATAATGTAATATGCAGTGTATCATTGAAAATACCTTATAATATATGGTAATTTGTAGTGTATCAATGAAAATACCTTATAATACAACGTAATATGCAGTGTATCATTGAAAATACCTTAGAATATATGGTAATTCTAGTCTATCAATGAAAATACCTTATAATACAACGTAATATGCAGTGTATCATTGAAAATACCTTATAATAAAACGTAATATGCACTGTATCATTGAAAATACCTTATAATATAACGTAATATGCAGTGTATCATTGAAAATACCTTATAATAAAACGTAATATGCAGTGTATCATTGAAAATACCTTAGAATATATGGTAATTCTAGTCTATCAATGAAAATACCTTATAATACAACGTAATATGCAGTGTATCATTGAAAATACCTTATAATAAAACGTAATATGCAGTGTATCATTGAAAATACCTTATAATATAACGTAATATGCAGTGTATCATTGAAAATACCTTATAATATATGGTAATTTGTAGTGTATCAATGAAAATACCTTATAATATAACGTAATATGCAGTGTATCATTGAAAATACCATATAATATGTCGTAATATGTAGTTTATCATTGAAAATACGTTATAATATAACGTAATATGCAGTGTTTCATTGAAAATACCATATAATATAACGTAATATGCAGTGTATCATTGTAAATACCTTATAATACAACGTAATATGCAGTGTATCATTGAAAATACCTTATAATATATCGTAATTTGTAGTGTATCATTGAAAATACCATATAGTATAACGTAATATGCAGTGCATCATTGAAAATACCTTATAATATAACGTAATATGCAGTGTATCATTGAAAATACCTTATAATATAACGTAATATGCAGTGTATCATTGAAAATACCTTATAATAAAACGTAATATGCAGTGTATCATTGAAAATACCTTAGAATATATGGTAATTCTAGTCTATCAATGAAAATACCTTATAATACAACGTAATATGCAGTGTATCATTGAAAATACCTTATAATATATCGTAATTTGTAGTGTATCATTGAAAATACCATATAGTATAACGTAATATGCAGTGCATCATTGAAAATACCTTATAATATATAGTAGTTTATCATTGAAAACATCTTATAATATAACGTAATATGCAGTGTATCATTGAAAATACCTTATGATATAACGTAATGTGCAGTATATCATTGAAAATACCTTATAATATATGGTAATTTGAACTGTATCAATCAAAATACCTTCTAATATATCGTAAAATGCAGTGTATCATCGAAAATACCTTATAATATATCGTAATTTGTAGTGTATCATTGAAAATACGTTATAATATAACGTAACATGCAGTGTATCATTGAAAATACCTTATAATATATCGTAATTTGTAGTGTATCATTGAAAATACCTTATAATATAACGTAATATGCAGTGTATCATTGAAAATACCTCATAATATAACGTAATATGCAGTGTATCATTGAAAACATCTTATAATATAACGTAATATGCAGTGTATCATTGAAAATACCTTATAATATAACGTAATATGCAGTGTATCATTGAAAATACCTCATAATATAACGTAATATGCAGTGTATCATTGAAAATACCTTAGAATATATGGTAATTCTTGTCTATCTATGAAAATACCTTATAATACAACGTAATATGCAGTGTATCATTGAAAATACCTCATAATATAACGTAATATGCAGTGTATCATTGAAAACATCTTATAATATAACGTCATATGCAGTGTATCATTGAAAATACCTTATAATATAACGTAATATGCAGTGTATCATTGAAAATACCTCATAATATAACGTAATATGCAGTGTATCATTGAAAATACTTTAGAATATATGGTAATTCTTGTCTATCTATGAAAATACCTTATAATACAACGTAATATGCAGTGTATCATTGAAAATACCTTATAATATATCGTAATTTGTAGTGTATCATTGAAAATACCATATAGTATAACGTAATATGCAGTCTATCATTGAAAATACCTTATAATATAACGTAATATGCAGTGTATCATTGAAACTACCTTATAATATATCGTAATTTGTAGTGTATCATTGAAAATACCTTATAGTATAACGTTATATGCAGTGCATCATTGAAAAAACCTTATAATATAACGTAATATGCAGTGTATCATTGAAAATACCTTATAATATAACGTAATATGCTGTGTATCATTGAAAATACCTTATAATATAACGTAATATGCAGTGTATCATTGAGAATACCTTATAATATAACTTAATATGCAGTGTATCATTGAAAATACCTTATGATATAACGTAATATGCAGTGTATCATTGAAAATACCTTAGAATATATGGTAATTCTAGTCTATCAATGAAAATATCTTATAATATAACGTAATATGCAGTGTATCATTGAAAATACCTTATTGTATAACGTAATATGCAGTGTGTCATTGAAAATACCTTATAATATAACGTAATATGCGGTGTATCCGTGAAAATACCTTATGATATAATGTTATATGCAGTGCATCATTGAAAAAACCTTATAGTATAACGTAATATGCAGTGCATCATTGAAAATACCTTATAATATAACGTAATATGCAGTGTATCATTGAAACTACCTTATAATATATCGTAATTTGTAGTGTATCATTGAAAATACCTTATAGTATAACGTTATATGCAGTGCATCATTGAAAAAACCTTATAATATAACGTAATATGCAGTGTATCATTGAAAATACCTTATAATATAACGTAATATGCTGTGTATCATTGAAAATACCTTATAATATAACGTAATATGCAGTGTCTCATTGAGAATACCTTATAATATAACTTAATATGCAGTGTATCATTGAAAATACCTTATGATATAACGTAATATGCAGTGTATCATTGAAAATACCTTAGAATATATGGTAATTCTAGTCTATCAATGAAAATATCTTATAATATAACGTAATATGCAGTGTATCATTGAAAATACCTTATTGTATAACGTAATATGCAGTGTGTCATTGAAAATACCTTATAATATAACGTAATATGCGGTGTATCCGTGAAAATACCTTATGATATAATGTTATATGCAGTGCATCATTGAAAAAACCTTATAGTATAACGTAATATGCAGTGCATCATTGAAAATACCTTATAATATAACGTAATATGCGGTGTATCATTGAAAATACCTTATAATATAACGTAATATGCAGTGTATCATTGAAAATACCTTATAATATAACTTAATATGCAGTGTATCATTGAAAATACCTTATGATATAACGTAATATGCAGTGTATCATTGAAAATACCTTAGAATATATGGTAATTCTAGTCTATCAATGAAAATATCTTATAATATAACGTAATATGCAGTGTATCATTGAAAATACCTTATAATATAAAGTAATATGCAGGTTATCATTGAAAATACCTTATAATATATCGTAATTTGTAGCGTATCATTGAAAATACCTTAGAATATATGGTAATTCTAGTCTATCAATGAAAATACCTTATAATATAACGTAATATGCAGTGTATCATTGAAAATACTTTATAATATATCGTAATGTGTAGTGTATCATTGAAAATACTTTATAATATATCGTAATGTGTAGTGTATCATTGAAAATACCTTATAGTATAACTTAATATGCACTGTATCATTGAAAATACCTTATAATATAAAGTAATATGCAGTGTATCATTGAAAATACCTTATAATAAAACGTAATATGCAGTGTATCATTGAAAATACCTTAGAATATATGGTAATTCTAGTCTATCAATGAAAATACCTTATAATACAACGTAATATGCAGTGTATCATTGAAAATACCTTATAATAAAACGTAATATGCAGTGTATCATTGAAAATACCTTATAATATAACGTAATATGCAGTGTATCATTGAAAATACCTTATAATATATGGTAATTTGTAGTGTATCAATGAAAATACCTTATAATATAACGTAATATGCAGTGTATCATTGAAAATACCATATAATATATCGTAATATGTAGTTTATCATTGAAAATACGTTATAATATAACGTAATATGCAGTGTTTCATTGAAAATACCATATAATATAACGTAATATGCAGTGTATCATTGTAAATACCTTATAATACAACGTAATATGCAGTGTATCATTGAAAATACCTTATAATATATCGTAATGTGTAGTGTTCCATTGAAAATACTTTATAATATATCGTAATGTGTAGTGTATCATTGAAAATACCTTATAGTATAACTTAATATGCACTGTATCATTGAAAATACCTTATAATATAAAGTAATATGCAGTGTATCATTGAAAATACCTTATAATAAAACGTAATATGCAGTGTATCATTGAAAATACCTTAGAATATATGGTAATTCTAGTCTATCAATGAAAATACCTTATAATACAACGTAATATGCAGTGTATCATTGAAAATACCTTATAATAAAACGTAATATGCAGTGTATCATTGAAAATACCTTATAATATAACGTAATATGCAGTGTATCATTGAAAATACCTTATAATATATGGTAATTTGTAGTGTATCAATGAAAATACCTTATAATATAACGTAATATGCAGTGTATCATTGAAAATACCATATAATATATCGTAATATGTAGTTTATCATTGAAAATACGTTATAATATAACGTAATATGCAGTGTTTCATTGAAAATACCATATAATATAACGTAATATGCAGTGTATCATTGTAAATACCTTATAATACAACGTAATATGCAGTGTATCATTGAAAATATCTTATAATATATCGTAATTTGTAGTGTATCATTGAAAATACCATATAGTATAACGTAATATGCAGTGCATCATTGAAAATACCTTATAATATAACGTAATATGCAGTGTATCATTGAAAATACCTTATAATATAACGTAATATGCAGTGTATCATTGAAAATACCTTATAATAAAACGTAATATGCAGTGTATCATTGAAAATACCTTATAATATAAAGTAATATGCAGGTTATCATTGAAAATACCTTATAATATATCGTAATTTGTAGCGTATCATTGAAAATACCTTAGAATATATGGTAATTCTAGTCTATCAATGAAAATACCTTATAATATAACGTAATATGCAGTGTATCATTGAAAATACTTTATAATATATCGTAATGTGTAGTGTTCCATTGAAAATACTTTATAATATATCGTAATGTGTAGTGTATCATTGAAAATACCTTATAGTATAACTTAATATGCACTGTATCATTGAAAATACCTTATAATATAAAGTAATATGCAGTGTATCATTGAAAATACCTTATAATAAAACGTAATATGCAGTGTATCATTGAAAATACCTTAGAATATATGGTAATTCTAGTCTATCAATGAAAATACCTTATAATACAACGTAATATGCAGTGTATCATTGAAAATACCTTATAATAAAACGTAATATGCAGTGTATCATTGAAAATACCTTATAATATAACGTAATATGCAGTGTATCATTGAAAATACCTTATAATATATGGTAATTTGTAGTGTATCAATGAAAATACCTTATAATATAACGTAATATGCAGTGTATCATTGAAAATACCATATAATATATCGTAATATGTAGTTTATCATTGAAAATACGTTATAATATAACGTAATATGCAGTGTTTCATTGAAAATACCATATAATATAACGTAATATGCAGTGTATCATTGTAAATACCTTATAATACAACGTAATATGCAGTGTATCATTGAAAATACCTTATAATATATCGTAATTTGTAGTGTATCATTGAAAATACCATATAGTATAACGTAATATGCAGTGCATCATTGAAAATACCTTATAATATAACGTAATATGCAGTGTATCATTGAAAATACCTTATAATATAACGTAATATGCAGTGTATCATTGAAAATACCTTATAATAAAACGTAATATGCAGTGTATCATTGAAAATACCTTAGAATATATGGTAATTCTAGTCTATCAATGAAAATACCTTATAATACAACGTAATATGCAGTGTATCATTGAAAATAAATTATAATATATCGTAATTTGTAGTGTATCATTGAAAATACCATATAGTATAACGTAATATGCAGTGCATCATTGAAAATACCTTATAATATATAGTAGTTTATCATTGAAAACATCTTATAATATAACGTAATATGCAGTGTATCATTGAAAATACCTTATGATATAACGTAATGTGCAGTATATCATTGAAAATACCTTATAATATATGGTAATTTGAACTGTATCAATCAAAATACCTTCTAATATATCGTAAAATGCAGTGTATCATCGAAAATACCTTATAATATATCGTAATTTGTAGTGTATCATTGAAAATACGTTATAATATAACGTAATATGTAGTGCATCATTGAAAATACCTTATAATATATAGTAGTTTATCATTGAAAACATCTTATAATATAACGTAATATGCAGTGTATCATTGAAAATACCTTATGATATAACGTAACGTGCAGTATATCATTGAAAATACCTTATAATATATGGTAATTTGAACTGTATCAATCAAAATACCTTCTAATATATCGTAAAATGCAGTGTATCATCGAAAATACCTTATAATATATCGTAATTTGTAGTGTATCATTGAAAATACGTTATAATATAACGTAATATGTAGTGTATCATTGAAAATACCTCATAATATAACGTAATATGCAGTGTATCATTGAAAATACCTTATAATATATAGTAGTTTATCATTGAAAACATCTTATAATATAACGTAATATGCAGTGGATCATTGAAAATACCTTATGATATAACGTAATGTGCAGTATATCATTGAAAATACCTTATAATATATGGTAATTTGAACTGTATCAATCAAAATACCTTCTAATATATCGTAAAATGCAGCGTATCATCGAAAATACCTTATAATATATCGTAATTTGTAGTGTATCATTGAAAATACGTTATGATATAACGTAATATGCAGTGTATCATTGAAAATACCTTATAATATATCGTAATTTGTAGTGTATCATTAAAAATACCTTATAATATAACGTAATATGCAGTGTATCATTGAAAATACCTCATAATATAACGTAATATGCAGTGTATCATTGAAAACATCTTATAATATAACGTCATATGCAGTGTATCATTGAAAATACCTTATAATATAACGTAATATGCAGTGTATCATTGAAAATACCTCATAATATAACGTAATATGCAGTGTATCATTGAAAATACCTTAGAATATATGGTAATTCTTGTCTATCTATGAAAATACCTTATAATACAACGTAATATGCAGTGTATCATTGAAAATACCTTATAATATATCGTAATTTGTAGTGTATCATTTAAAATACCATATAGTATAACGTAATATGCAGTCTATCATTGAAAATACCTTATAATATAACGTAATATGCAGTGTATCATTGAAACTACCTTATAATATATCGTAATTTGTAGTGTATCATTGAAAATACCTTATAGTATAACGTTATATGCAGTGCATCATTGAAAAAACCTTATAATATAACGTAATATGCAGTGTATCATTGAAAATACCTTATAATATAACGTAATATGCTGTGTATCATTGAAAATACCTTATAATATAACGTAATATGCAGTGTCTCATTGAGAATACCTTATAATATAACTTAATATGCAGTGTATCATTGAAAATACCTTATGATATAACGTAATATGCAGTGTATCATTGAAAATACCTTAGAATATATGGTAATTCTAGTCTATCAATGAAAATATCTTATAATATAACGTAATATGCAGTGTATCATTGAAAATACCTTATTGTATAACGTAATATGCAGTGTGTCATTGAAAATACCTTATAAGATAACGTAATATGCGGTGTATCCGTGAAAATACCTTATGATATAATGTTATATGCAGTGCATCATTGAAAAAACCTTATAGTATAACGTAATATGCAGTGCATCATTGAAAATACCTTATAATATAACGTAATATGCGGTGTATCATTGAAAATACCTTATAATATAACGTAATATGCAGTGTATCATTGAAAATACCTTATAATATAACTTAATATTCAGTGTATCATTGAAAATACCTTATGATATAACGTAATATGCAGTGTATCATTGAAAATACCTTAGAATATATGGTAATTCTAGTCTATCAATGAAAATATCTTATAATATAACGTAATATGCAGTGT
>CAKAJI010000767.1:27500-32108 GCA_916610255.1 Lasioglossum lativentre | reverse complement strand
ACACGGCGCGGTACTTAGCAATTTTATCGTTCCAGCGATACCTAAGCGACTCGCCGGAAGTTAACTCGGTAAATACGCGTCCGAGAGAACTGGCGTCACGACACACGGTTTCGTATGCACAGTTTACCACGAATATAACGTTTAAAATCATCTAGGAACGATAGGAAAAAAGTTTACTCTTACCGCGAACCGTCTAACCGACACGGCGCGGTACTTAGCAATTTTATCGTTCCAGCGATACCTAAGCGACTCGCCGGAAGTTAACTCGGTAAATACGCGTCCGAGAGAACTGGCGTCACGACACACGGTTTCGTATGCACAGTTTACCACGAATATAACGTTTAAAATCATCTAGGAACGATAGGAAAAAAGTTTACTCTTACCGCGAACCGTCTAACCGACACGGCGCGGTACTTAGCAATTTTATCGTTCCAGCGATACCTAAGCGACTCGCCGGAAGTTAACTCGGTAAATACGCGTCCGAGAGAACTGGCGTCACGACACACGGTTTCGTATGCACAGTTTACCACGAATATAACGTTTAAAATCATCTAGGAACGATAGGAAAAAAGTTTACTCTTACCGCGAACCGTCTAACCGACACGGCGCGGTACTTAGCAATTTTATCGTTCCAGCGATACCTAAGCGACTCGCCGGAAGTTAACTCGGTAAATACGCGTCCGAGAGAACTGGCGTCACGACACACGGTTTCGTATGCACAGTTTACCACGAATATAACGTTTAAAATCATCTAGGAACGATAGGAAAAAAGTTTACTCTTACCGCGAACCGTCTAACCGACACGGCGCGGTACTTAGCAATTTTATCGTTCCAGCGATACCTAAGCGACTCGCCGGAAGTTAACTCGGTAAATACGCGTCCGAGAGAACTGGCGTCACGACACACGGTTTCGTATGCACAGTTTACCACGAATATAACGTTTAAAATCATCTAGGAACGATAGGAAAAAAGTTTACTCTTACCGCGAACCGTCTAACCGACACGGCGCGGTACTTAGCAATTTTATCGTTCCAGCGATACCTAAGCGACTCGCCGGAAGTTAACTCGGTAAATACGCGTCCGAGAGAACTGGCGTCACGACACACGGTTTCGTATGCACAGTTTACCACGAATATAACGTTTAAAATCATCTAGGAACGATAGGAAAAAAGTTTACTCTTACCGCGAACCGTCTAACCGACACGGCGCGGTACTTAGCAATTTTATCGTTCCAGCGATACCTAAGCGACTCGCCGGAAGTTAACTCGCTTATAACTCGGTAAATACGCGTCCGAGAGAACTGGCGTCACGACACACGGTTTCGTATGCACAGTTTACCACGAATATAACGTTTAAAATCATCTAGGAACGATAGGAAAAAAGTTTACTCTTACCGCGAACCGTCTAACCGACACGGCGCGGTACTTAGCAATTTTATCGTTCCAGCGATACCTAAGCGACTCGCCGGAAGTTAACTCGGTAAATACGCGTCCGAGAGAACTGGCGTCACGACACACGGTTTCGTATGCACAGTTTACCACGAATATAACGTTTAAAATCATCTAGGAACGATAGGAAAAAAGTTTACTCTTACCGCGAACCGTCTAACCGACACGGCGCGGTACTTAGCAATTTTATCGTTCCAGCGATACCTAAGCGACTCGCCGGAAGTTAACTCGGTAAATACGCGTCCGAGAGAACTGGCGTCACGACACACGGTTTCGTATGCACAGTTTACCACGAATATAACGTTTAAAATCATCTAGGAACGATAGGAAAAAAGTTTACTCTTACCGCGAACCGTCTAACCGACACGGCGCGGTACTTAGCAATTTTATCGTTCCAGCGATACCTAAGCGACTCGCCGGAAGTTAACTCGGTAAATACGCGTCCGAGAGAACTGGCGTCACGACACACGGTTTCGTATGCACAGTTTACCACGAATATAACGTTTAAAATCATCTAGGAACGATAGGAAAAAAGTTTACTCTTACCGCGAACCGTCTAACCGACACGGCGCGGTACTTAGCAATTTTATCGTTCCAGCGATACCTAAGCGACTCGCCGGAAGTTAACTCGGTAAATACGCGTCCGAGAGAACTGGCGTCACGACACACGGTTTCGTATGCACAGTTTACCACGAATATAACGTTTAAAATCATCTAGGAACGATAGGAAAAAAGTTTACTCTTACCGCGAACCGTCTAACCGACACGGCGCGGTACTTAGCAATTTTATCGTTCCAGCGATACCTAAGCGACTCGCCGGAAGTTAACTCGGTAAATACGCGTCCGAGAGAACTGGCGTCACGACACACGGTTTCGTATGCACAGTTTACCACGAATATAACGTTTAAAATCATCTAGGAACGATAGGAAAAAAGTTTACTCTTACCGCGAACCGTCTAACCGACACGGCGCGGTACTTAGCAATTTTATCGTTCCAGCGATACCTAAGCGACTCGCCGGAAGTTAACTCGGTAAATACGCGTCCGAGAGAACTGGCGTCACGACACACCGTTTCGTATGCACAGTTTACCACGAATATAACGTTTAAAATCATCTAGGAACGATAGGAAAAAAGTTTACTCTTACCGCGAACCGTCTAACCGACACGGCGCGGTACTTAGCAATTTTATCGTTCCAGCGATACCTAAGCGACTCGCCGGAAGTTAACTCGCTTATAACTCGGTAAATACGCGTCCGAGAGAACTGGCGTCACGACACACGGTTTCGTATGCACAGTTTACCACGAATATAACGTTTAAAATCATCTAGGAACGATAGGAAAAAAGTTTACTCTTACCGCGAACCGTCTAACCGACACGGCGCGGTACTTAGCAATTTTATCGTTCCAGCGATACCTAAGCGACTCGCCGGAAGTTAACTCGGTAAATACGCGTCCGAGAGAACTGGCGTCACGACACACGGTTTCGTATGCACAGTTTACCACGAATATAACGTTTAAAATCATCTAGGAACGATAGGAAAAAAGTTTACTCTTACCGCGAACCGTCTAACCGACACGGCGCGGTACTTAGCAATTTTATCGTTCCAGCGATACCTAAGCGACTCGCCGGAAGTTAACTCGCTTATAACTCGGTAAATACGCGTCCGAGAGAACTGGCGTCACGACACACGGTTTCGTATGCACAGTTTACCACGAATATAACGTTTAAAATCATCTAGGAACGATAGGAAAAAAGTTTACTCTTACCGCGAACCGTCTAACCGACACGGCGCGGTACTTAGCAATTTTATCGTTCCAGCGATACCTAAGCGACTCGCCGGAAGTTAACTCGGTAAATACGCGTCCGAGAGAACTGGCGTCACGACACACGGTTTCGTATGCACAGTTTACCACGAATATAACGTTTAAAATCATCTAGGAACGATAGGAAAAAAGTTTACTCTTACCGCGAACCGTCTAACCGACACGGCGCGGTACTTAGCAATTTTATCGTTCCAGCGATACCTAAGCGACTCGCCGGAAGTTAACTCGGTAAATACGCGTCCGAGAGAACTGGCGTCACGACACACGGTTTCGTATGCACAGTTTACCACGAATATAACGTTTAAAATCATCTAGGAACGATAGGAAAAAAGTTTACTCTTACCGCGAACCGTCTAACCGACACGGCGCGGTACTTAGCAATTTTATCGTTCCAGCGATACCTAAGCGACTCGCCGGAAGTTAACTCGGTAAATACGCGTCCGAGAGAACTGGCGTCACGACACACGGTTTCGTATGCACAGTTTACCACGAATATAACGTTTAAAATCATCTAGGAACGATAGGAAAAAAGTTTACTCTTACCGCGAACCGTCTAACCGACACGGCGCGGTACTTAGCAATTTTATCGTTCCAGCGATACCTAAGCGACTCGCCGGAAGTTAACTCGGTAAATACGCGTCCGAGAGAACTGGCGTCACGACACACGGTTTCGTATGCACAGTTTACCACGAATATAACGTTTAAAATCATCTAGGAACGATAGGAAAAAAGTTTACTCTTACCGCGAACCGTCTAACCGACACGGCGCGGTACTTAGCAATTTTATCGTTCCAGCGATACCTAAGCGACTCGCCGGAAGTTAACTCGGTAAATACGCGTCCGAGAGAACTGGCGTCACGACACACGGTTTCGTATGCACAGTTTACCACGAATATAACGTTTAAAATCATCTAGGAACGATAGGAAAAAAGTTTACTCTTACCGCGAACCGTCTAACCGACACGGCGCGGTACTTAGCAATTTTATCGTTCCAGCGATACCTAAGCGACTCGCCGGAAGTTAACTCGGTAAATACGCGTCCGAGAGAACTGGCGTCACGACACACGGTTTCGTATGCACAGTTTACCACGAATATAACGTTTAAAATCATCTAGGAACGATAGGAAAAAAGTTTACTCTTACCGCGAACCGTCTAACCGACACGGCGCGGTACTTAGCAATTTTATCGTTCCAGCGATACCTAAGCGACTCGCCGGAAGTTAACTCGCTTATAACTCGGTAAATACGCGTCCGAGAGAACTGGCGTCACGACACACGGTTTCGTATGCACAGTTTACCACGAATATAACGTTTAAAATCATCTAGGAACGATAG
>CAKAJI010000767.1:10000-22500 GCA_916610255.1 Lasioglossum lativentre | reverse complement strand
TTTAAAGGTTTTTCAATGTACTGTTCGCCCGGCCGTGTCAGGTACGTGCTGTCTCCGCGCGTGCGTACTCTGCGCGGTTTCCGTTTCCACGGACGACTGTGTCGTCCTTAAAAACGACGCCTGAATCTCCTTCGCGCGCTGGTTGGAGTTTTCAGGTATCGGCGTTCTTACGAACCGCAGAACAAAGAGACAAAATATACATATATTGATTACAAATCAAAATTATACGATTACCCTGAACGGTGGATCACTTGGCTCGTGGGTCGATGAAGAACGCAGCTAATTGCGCGTCAACGTGTGAACTGCAGGACACATGAACATCGACATTTCGAACGCACATTGCGGTCCACGGATACAATTCCTGGACCACGCCTGGCTGAGGGTCGTTTACGTAACCAAATACTGCTTGCGTTGCTCTTGTAAGTCCCCGCCGTCGCTTACCTCTCCAATATTTATAAAATTGGAGGGCGCAAGAGCGTTTCTGAGTCGGGTTGCGAAGATGCTCTACGTACGAGCGAATGATGGGCGTTTCGTCGGCGTTTGACGCGGTTCTGTGAAAATTGTAAATTTTGCATTGCGTCTAACAGTTTCGCGAGAATAGTAGAGAGATTGGTATTCTCACATTCGGACTTGCGTGAGTGTTTTGCGGTGTCGCGAGTCGTACGACCGACCGCCCGTAAGACACCGCTCCGACGAGTTCGACATCTCTCACTTTCTCTGTGAAACGATTCGCATTGCGAAAGAAGCGTTTCACTCGTGAACATTCAACGCGCTCCCGACGTCGCCTGAAATGATGCGTATACGAAAGAGGTATAAAGAGTCAGTCTTTAAGAGACTATACAGATAATGGACACAAAAATAAAGAGAAGATACAGACACCCGTGTATAAAATCTGTGTGGTGTGCGATGTAAGCCCCAGGGAGATATATATATATAAAGAGAAATACGCTTGTGCGTGGATGTGTTTCTGTCTCTACATATTTAACATGCATGCGGAGGGTCGTCGTTGCCTAGCGACTTCTCGACAAACATTGTGAGAGTCCTTCGAGAAGAGAAAAAAGACGTTGGTCTCTCGTTCTACGAACGCTTGGATAATCGATGGACAGCGGAGCAACGCTAAATTGTGCGGGACGAGCACGCGTACTTGTATCGGGTTGAATAAAATTTCCCCGTCGTCGCGTGTCCTCGCTAATCAGCGTGTTGCCATTCCATCGCCACGTTCGTTGAATTGAATGACGACCGCGCGAGATCTCTCTCGTGTCTCTTTGGTTTGATCGAGATATGATGTCGTCTGTGCGCAACGTTTCTGTACCCCCGTGTGTGTCTAGAGTGTGTTAGAGAGAAAGAAATCCCACCGAGAGTTAATATTTTATATATACTCCTCTATTGGAGTGGCTTTCGAACTTCATTGTCACGCACAAGAGAGATTAGCACCGCGGAGAAGGTAAATGACCTTTGTCGGTCGCCCCATGTCATTTTTTTTTCTTCATTTGCGATCGCGAAACCGCGCGATCTGCCGGTCGTCCAGTCCCCGGAAGTTCTTTTCGACGGACGTTAAAGTTTAACCGGCGGATCGTCTAGCGAGAGTTTCCGATCGACGAGCAATATGAAGAGAAAGAAAGAGAGACACTTTGGTGTGGCGCATAAGACATATTGGTTTCATTAAGCTTCTTCGTCGAGTAGTGGTGTTTTGTTTTTTTTTTGTGCTCCTCTGTACGTGTTCTCGTGCGTACTTTTTAATGCTCTTTCGGCGAAATATACGAAAGATTTTTTTTTCACGTTAGACGACCTCAGAGTAGGCGAGATTACCCGCTGAATTTAAGCATATTACTAAGCGGAGGAAAAGAAACTAACAAGGATTTCCTTAGTAGCGGCGAGCGAACAGGAATTAGCCCAGCACTGAATCCCGCGGTTCTGCCGTTGGGAAATGTAGTGTTTAGGAGGGTCAATTTATCCCGTGACGTCGAACCGCGTCCAAGTCCATCTTGAATGGGGCCATTTACCCGTAGAGGGTGCCAGGCCCGTAGCGACCGGTACGCGTTTCGGGAGGACCTCTCCTTAGAGTCGGGTTGCTTGAGAGTGCAGCCCTAAGTGGGTGGTAAACTCCATCTAAGGCTAAATATGACCACGAGACCGATAGCGAACAAGTACCGTGAGGGAAAGTTGAAAAGAACTTTGAAGAGAGAGTTCAAGAGTACGTGAAACCGTTCAGGGGTAAACCTGAGAAACCCAAAAGATCGAATGGGGAGATTCATCGTCGACGAAGCTGGCTTCCGTTGGTGCGCAGATACCCCGCAATGGGCCTTCGTGGTTCCAGTGCGAGGGTACACCATCTTCGGCAAATGTTCCGGCTACGTAGTCGTGCACTTCTCCCTTAGTAGAACGTCGCGACCCGTTGCGTGTCGGTCTACGGCCCGAGTTGTTGACTGCCGTGTCGCTTACATGCGCACACGGGAGACGCTCGATCGCCTGGCCGGCTGCGTGACGGTACTCTGACGGTATCGGGCCGCAACCAATCCATTCTCGAATGTGTGTGCGTCAGGCCCGCCGCAAGCTCGGTTAGTTTTACCCGGAGGTACGGACCTGGTGCCGGCTCCGGGCCTAACCAGCTGTTAGCAGGCGGTGTCCTCGGACTGGCCAAGCTTCGAATTACCGGTCAGCGACGCTACTGCTTTGGGTACTCTCAGGACCCGTCTTGAAACACGGACCAAGGAGTCTAACATGTGCGCGAGTCATTGGGACATGTAAACCTAAAGGCGCAATGAAAGTGAAGGTCGTACCTTAGCGTCGACCAAGGGAGGATGGGCCGCGTTACGATGCGGCCTCGCACTCCCGGGGCGTCTCGTTCTCATTGCGAGAAGAGGCGCACCCAGAGCGTACACGTTGGGACCCGAAAGATGGTGAACTATGCCTGGTCAGGACGAAGTCAGGGGAAACCCTGATGGAGGTCCGTAGCGATTCTGACGTGCAAATCGATCGTCGGAACTGGGTATAGGGGCGAAAGACTAATCGAACCATCTAGTAGCTGGTTCCCTCCGAAGTTTCCCTCAGGATAGCTGGCACTCGCTCGTTCTCTTTTAGTGAACGTGTGCGAGTCTCATCTGGTAAAGCGAATGATTAGAGGCCTTGGGGCCGAAACGACCTCAACCTATTCTCAAACTTTAAATGGGTGAGATCTCTGGCTTGCTTGGATCAATGAAGCCACGAGATTATTTGGATCAGAGTGCCAAGTGGGCCAATTTTGGTAAGCAGAACTGGCGCTGTGGGATGAACCAAACGCAGAGTTAAGGCGCCTAAGTCGACGCTTATGGGATACCATGAAAGGCGTTGGTTGCTTAAGACAGCAGGACGGTGGCCATGGAAGTCGGAATCCGCTAAGGAGTGTGTAACAACTCACCTGCCGAAGCAACTAGCCCTGAAAATGGATGGCGCTGAAGCGTCGCGCCTATACTCCGCCGTCAGCGGCAAGTGGGGTTGACGTTAGCTTTTTTTAAAGGCGCGTCTTCCATGAAGCTCTGACGAGTAGGAGGGTCGCGGCGGTGTGCGCAGAAGGGTCTGGGCGTGAGCCTGCCTGGAGCCGCCGTCGGTGCAGATCTTGGTGGTAGTAGCAAATACTCCAGCGAGGCCCTGGAGGACTGACGTGGAGAAGGGTTTCGTGTGAACAGCCGTTGCACACGAGTCAGTCGATCCTAAGCCCTAAGAGAAATCCTATGTAGATGAGGTGTCCTAAGAGAGAGAGAAAATGTATTCTATACATAACAAACACACACCCATCGGGCGAAAGGGAATCCGGTTTCTATTCCGGAACCCGGCAGCGGAACCGCATACCATTCGGGCCCTCGTAAGAGTGTTCGTCGGGGTAACCCAAAATGACCTGGAGACGCCGTCGGGAGATCCGGGGAGAGTTTTCTTTTCTGTATAAGCGTTCGAGTTCCCTGGAAACCTCTAGCAGGGAGATAGGGTTTGGAACGCGAAGAGCACCGCAGTTGCGGCGGTGTCCGGATCTTCCCCTCGGACCTTGAAAATCCAGGAGAGGGCCACGTGGAGGTGTCGCGCCGGTTCGTACCCATATCCGCAGCAGGTCTCCAAGGTAAAGAGCCTCTAGTCGATAGATTAATGTAGGTAAGGGAAGTCGGCAAATTGGATCCGTAACTTCGGAATAAGGATTGGCTCTGAGGAGCGGGGCGTGTCGGGCTTGGTCGGGAAGCGGGTCTGGCTGACGTGCCGGGCCTGGGCGAGGTGAACACATTATTGATGGGAATCCGAGCTCGGTCCCGTGCCTTGGCCTCCCGCGGATCTTCCTTGCTGCGAGGCTTCCGTCTAGAACGGTCGTCCTCTTCGGCCGCCATTCAACGCTCAGCTCAGAACTGGCACGGACTAGGGGAATCCGACTGTCTAATTAAAACAAAGCATTGCGATGGCCCCCACGGGTGTTGACGCAATGTGATTTCTGCCCAGTGCTCTGAATGTCAACGTGAAGAAATTCAAAAAAGCGCGGGTAAACGGCGGGAGTAACTATGACTCTCTTAAGGCGGGTCAGTGGCTCAGGTGGTAGCGTGTCTGACTCGTAGCAGGAAGGCCAGGGTTCGAATCCCGGGTGTGGCAAGAATTTCCAAGGTGGTTTTTTCCCTCGCTGCGAGTTTGATACCTACTATCGGAGTCACGGGGTGACCAACTGCAATGATTTCCCCTTTTTCCAGGGAGTCGGCGATTTGTTGGAAGCCCAAGTTGACCACCCCGCCCCATAAGGGTACCCGCCGCTCTGTCTCCCCAGTTTGGGAACAGAGAAAGGGGGATGGTTAGCGAACAATGGTCCTTAGGGTTGCCAGCCCTTCCGACCAGTACCACAGCCGGCCCACTACGCACAAGAATTGCCTCGGATGAAATTTGCAGTGGACCGCCCTCTGGCGATTCACTACCGGCGCTGCCAGTGGAACCAGGAGAAACGCACCAATGCGACTTCCCGGGATGCACTAGGGTCTTCAACAGCACCAGAGGACTAGGAGTACACAGGAGAAGAGCCCACCCAACATATACGGACCAAGGAATGCCTGCCCCAATTAGGAAACGCTGGACTGAGGAGGAATCCATGATGCTCGCTAAAGAAGAGGCGCGACTCACCATCTCTGGCGAAAGGTTCCTGAACCAAGCTCTGGAGAGAACCTTCCGACCTCGTACGGTCGAAGCTATCAAGGGCCATCGGAAGAACCCTGCGTATAGAAGCATGGTCCAAACATTCATTGAAGAAATGAACAACCCGCAGCAACCATCATCTGCCACCCAGGAACCTCCAGCTGACCAAGGCAATGATGACATAATCCAGGAGTACCTCAGGAAGATGCCACCAATCAGCGGAGACGAGTACAGAGCCAGCGAACTCCAGAACATCATCAATAGAATGGGAATGCAGAACACCCAGGAAACGCTGCTGGACCTCACACTATACCTGAAGAAGATCTATCCGCCACCCAAAACCTCCAGCGGAAGAGGAAAGAAGAGAATGAACGCCAAATCACTCACCAAGAAACAACAAAGACGGCGCGACTACGCTATGACCCAGATCCAGTGGCGCAGAAGTAGGAAACGATGTATACAGAACATCTTGGGAGGAGCAACGGGAGCAAAACAACCTCAACGAGGAATAATGGAACCCTACTGGGCAGAAATATTGAGGAGTACATCTGATGCCTCACCTGTTCCCGAAGAACCTCCCAACGTCCATGTAGGAATTTGGGCGCCCATCAATGGAGCAGAGATCGTCCAGGCCACGTTACCAATCGATACGGCAACAGGACCTGACGGCCTAACAGCGCGCCAACTCAAGGCCACGCCACCTGCCATCCTACAGCGGATATTCAACATTGTCCTACTCTGCGAGCGGCTGCCGGAACATCTGAGGGTCGCAAGAACGGTGTTCATCCCCAAGGTCAAAAACGCCACCGAACCGGGAGACTTCAGGCCCATCACCATACCGTCAGTACTAACGCGGTGCCTTCACAGGATACTCGCCAAAAGACTGTCAACGACCATCCAAATTGACGATAGGCAGAGAGCCTTCAGAGATACTGACGGATGCAGGGACAACATCTTCCTACTGGACGTGATCCTGAAATATCATCACAAACGGTTCAAAGACCTCTACCTAGCCTCGATGGATGTCCGGAAGGCCTTCGACTCCGTCTCCCATATGGCACTTCGAACCATCATGGGAGCCCTAGGATGCCCAAGGCCGTTCATCAGATACCTCGAGGCGGTATACAGGGATGGATTTACCGTTCTCGAAGGCGAGGAATGGAAATCGCCTCCGATCCTCCCTCAGAGAGGAGTGAAGCAAGGCGACCCACTCTCACCAGTACTCTTCAACATGGTGATGCACCAATTACTGAAGAAGCTGTCACCCGAAATCGGATGTAGAGTGGGTAGCGAATGCGTCAACGCCGCAGCATTCGCCGACGACCTCATTCTCTTCGCCTCAACTCCCCAAGGCCTTCAGCGCCTAATCGACACCGCAACACAACATCTAGGAGAATGCGGAATGACTATCAACCCGGCCAAGAGTCTCACTATCGGTATCAGGGCCAACGGGAAGCTGAAGAAGACAGCAGTGGATGTGGGGACGAGGTTCCATTGTGACGGGAAGGAACTCAGACCACTGAGTCGCGGTGATGAGATCAAGTACTTAGGGGTGAAGTTCACTCCCGAAGGAAGGTCAAGATTCACGCCACAGGAGGTCATCTGCCCTGGCCTGGAAGCCCTCACAAGAGCACCGCTGAAGCCACAACAACGGCTCTTCGCACTTCGATTCGGACTGATCCCACGTGTCTATTACCACCTAGCACTGGGGGATGTCACCATTGGAGTGCTGAACAAAGTAGACGTCCAAATAAGACAAGCGGTGCGGAAATGGCTGAACCTCCCTCACGACGTCCCCACTGCGTACTTCCACTCGGACATCAAGGATGGCGGTCTCGGAATCCCCTCCCTGCGATGGACAGCTCCAATGCAGAGACTGGGGAGACTAAAGTCACTAAGGGGGAACCACGAACAGCTCCCGAACGAAAGTATGGACCACTATCTGGAAGAAGAGATTGAGAAGTGCCTTCGGCGACTCACGGACCAGAACATACTCACGTGTAACGAAGACATCAAGAAGAGATGGGCCCGCCTACTTTACACCGCGATCGATGGGAAGGGACTTAAAGAGTCCCGCAACGTGCCACAACAACACCAGTGGATTAGTGATGGAACTCGACTCCTGCAAGGCAAGGACTTCGTGAACTGCATCAAAGCAAGGATCGGAGCCCTACCAACGAGATCCAGAACTAGCAGAGGAAGATATACCGACCGGCAATGCAGAGCAGGCTGCGCCGCAATGGAAACCCTCAACCACGTTGTGCAACACTGCCACCGAACGCACGGGGCACGCGTGAGAAGGCACGATGCTATCGTGTCATATATAGCCCGAAACATGAGGCACCAAGGCTATAACGTCCAAGTTGAGCCCCATATACACACCGAAGAAGGACTTAGGAAGCCGGACATCGTTGCCACAATGGGGAGAACAACGATGGTGATCGACGCACAGGTTGTGAGCGAACAGACAGACCTGAACGCAGCCCACAAGAGGAAGACCGAGTACTACTCCAAGAACCGGAGCCTCTCCAACGACATCAGGAAGACCTCGGCCAGCCTGGATGTAGAATACCACTCAGTCACTCTATCCTGGAGAGGAGTATGGAGCTCAGACGCTGCCCAAGGTCTACTCCGACGAGGAGTCATCAAGTCATCCGAGCTCAAGGTCCTCGCCACGCGGGCACTAGTTGGAACACTGGCAGGATTCAACATGTTCTCCAAGTGCACATCGGTGAGACGCGTTGGTGTTGGATAACCAGGTCCACTTACAGGTGCTACCTACCCATAAGGTATAAGTATTTCTCACTTGTAATATATATGTAATGTATATATAATAAAGAGTAGAAATAAAAAAAAAAAATAGCCAAATGCCTCGTCATCTAATTAGTGACGCGCATGAATGGATTAACGAGATTCCCTCTGTCCCTATCTACTCGAATCCACCGCTAGGTGGCGCAGAGTAACGACGCGTCTTCATGTCGCTCCGTATTCCAAGTGCCGAAATAGTGGTAAATCCGTAAGATTTAATTCTATAAACGTGCCTAAAGTGAAGCAATAGTGCCCACAAACAATTGTGAACAATAACACAGTGGTAACACCAACGCTTAAAGAGTTATTAGCATTAAGGAAAAGTGACGCTATCCCGGCGGCCATATTGGACGCTATCTTCCCGGACGCCATCTTGGACGCCATTTTGAACGCGCTAGGAGCGTTCGACAGAACATGACGAGCGACTCCGAAGCATCGCACTTCATCAAGCCCCAATCCCAGCCTGACAGAAAGGAAGGAGGAAAAAAGAAGAAGAATGACAAGGAGAAGGACAGAAAAAATAAGAAGAAGAAGAACCTCAGCAGAGCTGAAGTATCGTCGGACTACGACGACTCCTCGAGTATGGAAACCACACCTGCCGAGATCCCCAGACGGAAAAGGCCACATTCCCCATCTGACGACGCCGACTTGACAGACTCCTGTAGTACCACCACTGAAGCCTGTCATGCAACGACGAGCAGCTCGAAGACAAGCTCCAAGACATTGGTGAGTGCCGAGAAAATTATCTCTGTCCCCACTAAGTCTGCCCCCAGTAAACCTGCTCCCAGCAAGCCCCAAGCCCCCGGTAGTGACATCAAAAGAACCGCGAGCAACCTTTCGGTAAATGAAGCCTCCTCCCTCTCTGAAGAAATCCTTAATTTCTGCCTCGACGAGAGGAATAAAATTGGTAAAGTGCAGACCACCGTCATAATGGAGCGCGTCTCCAATTTGTGCCGCGTCGTTTCAGGCCTGGCCCTTGAAAATAATTTCTTGGCCGGATCGC
Source organism: Lasioglossum lativentre (assembly GCA_916610255.1). Taxonomy (NCBI): domain Eukaryota; kingdom Metazoa; phylum Arthropoda; class Insecta; order Hymenoptera; family Halictidae; genus Lasioglossum; species Lasioglossum lativentre. The sequence goes on along the minus strand of CAKAJI010000767.1, from coordinate 13,556 downwards.
TCGACGCAATGAAATCCTACCTCTCTCGCGGACCCCCTACCAACCGCACCCCTCTACCAACCCCTACAACGGTTGCCCCCACCACCTCCGCGGTCTCATACGCCAGTATCACTGGCAGAAATCGCCCCGCGCCGCAGCGTCTCGTCGCTGACGCGGGGTTTTCCCGCCCTTCCCAAAACGCGAGCGCAGCCTCCGCGATTCCGCCTCTCCTAGCGCCAAATGGCGAATTACCACTGCCCAAGACCCGCTTCTCTCAGCAAGTAATTGCTGCAGCCCAATCCGCACCTGCGAAACACCAGGTAATCCTTACTCCCATCAAGCCGGTCGCCGGCGACTTCGCCGCCGCCAAAAAGATGATCTTCCAAAATGTTGATCTCCGCAAGGCCCAAGCGGGAATTAGCTCGGTTCGCCCCATTAGGGATGGCGGGATCCTCATCGAAACCCCGAACGCGAAAGACCTTAAACTCTTCACAGAGAACCCAGGTCTGCGAAAAGCCGGCTTCAACATTTCGCCCCCTAAACCCGAGCTACCTAGGCTAATCGTCTACGATATCCCGAAGGAGCTCGAAGCCCAAGATATCTCGGAGCACATCCGCGCCCAAAATATACACTCCTCACCGGTAACCGACAAAGCCACGCTGCGTCCGCTCTTCAAAGTTGGACGCAAGGACAAAGAGGGAAACGATTGGGTCGTCGAGGTCTCGAACTGCATCCGCGAAACCCTCCTCCCTAAAGAAAAAATATTCGTGTCCTACTCGAACTGTCGCGTAGCCGATTACTTAGTAGCCACCCGTTGTTTCAAGTGCCAAAAGTATGGCCATATAGATAAACACTGCAAGAGCAGTGAAGTAGTGTGCGCCTTCTGCGCTAAAATCGGACACTCCACCAAAGAATGCCCCAACCGGGAGAAGAACCCGTCGTGCGCGAACTGTCGCGCGCGCAAACTCCCTCACAACCACTCGGCAGGTAACAGAAACTGCCCCTCGCGTTCCTCTGCCCTCCTTCAGAAGGCTTCCAGGATTAATTACTCATGAATAGTTACACCACGCGTTCTGAACCGCGCCCTCCATCACCTGCTTCACCACCTCCACCCTCACCCGCTACAATAGACTCACATACCGCAGAGTGCATTCCATTTCTCAAAATTGCGCAGATTAACATGCGGCGATCTCGGTTGGTGACATCTGAGATTTCTCAAATGTTAAACTCCGGAAAAACCGATGTTATTCTCGCGCAGGAACCCTATAACATCGCTGGAAGGATTACTGGATTAGGATCCCAGAATATAGTCATTAGCAATGCCCCGCGAGGCAAAAATTGTCAAGCCGCGATAATCGTGAAAGGGTCGACTTTTACGATTTTAAAACTTGCCCATCTCTCGGACTCACACACTGTGACCGCCGAAATCACAGGTCCTTTTGGACACTTATACCTGGTCAGCTGCTACTTTCAGTACGCTGACCCAATAGAAACCGGAATCGCGTCTCTACAGAATGTCCTTAATACCCTCCACGGTAAGCCGGTTATCCTGGCCGTCGACACAAATGCCAGGTCCCCTCTGTGGGATGACCTGCCCTGCTTCAGTAAAAAGAGTTTCAAGTACCGAACTCATACCCGCGGTCGTATTCTCGAACGATTTATCTTTCAGAACAATCTCAGGATCATCAATGTTCCCGGACAACCCCCAACCTTTCGTAACCACAGTGGTGCGTCTAACATAGACGTAACACTGAGAACCATAGAAACTGACCCTCTATCTTTCTCTTGGAAAGTCCTCGATGGAAGGACCTCTAGTGACCATAACGTCATTCTGTTTAAAATAAGCGGTCCAACTCCCGCGGAAACCTCGCACCCCCTTCAGGGCAGATTTGCATGCCACAGAGCGAATTGGGATCGTTTCTGTGACGAATACACCCGGTTACTCCTCGAAAACGCGCCCTCCCTAGAATTTACCTGCCGCGAAGATGTCCAGAGGGCTATTATCCATCTGGAGAACACCATTCTGGCCGCATCCACGCTGTCCATCCCCAGGAAAAAATGGCACCCCAGATCCACTCCCGGGTGGACCGTAGAACTCACGCGACTCAAAAAAACTGCTAACCGACTCCGACGTGCCTTCCAACGCGAAAGAAACCCTGATCTAAGGGAAGTAAAACGCCGCGCGTACTCACAAGCTCACAAAGAGTATAGAAGACTCTTCCGCACCTCCGCCAGGAGTGGCTGGAGAAAATTCGTTACTCGAGTGAGTCTCGAAAACCCTTGGTCCGTCCCTTATAGGACGGTTTTCGGAAAGAACATTCCCCCGCCATTACTTTCATCGGTACTCCTCCACCACGACCGCCACACAGATAGTTGGCAAGAAAGTGCCAACGCGCTACTTGCCGCCCTCAGCCCTGACGACTCAGCTCCCGATAGCGAGTCTCACGCCATAACGCGCCGGAATTACAACCTCGCGACTGACACAGCGGACGCCACGAACTTTAACATACAAGAACTGACCCTAATAATTAAAAAACTCGGAAACAACCGTTCCCCGGGACCCGACGGCATCGAAGTACCTGCCCTTAAAAAGGCCTTCAGCCTAACCCCACACGTCCTGCTTAAAATCTTCAACGGCTGTCTGAAGTACGGCCTTTTCTCATCCACGTGGAAAACAGGCAAAATCAGGGCTATTCTCAAAGCCCCTGACAAACCTGAGACCATGCCCACCTCGTATCGCCCAATATGCCTTCTGCCCGTGCTCGGAAAGGTCATGGAGAAGCTTATCGTCTTCGGTATTAAGGACATTATCTATTCCTCAACTTTTGCCTCCGAAATCCAGTATGGTTTCAAGCATGGCAGCGGAACGGACGATGCGTTGCACAATTTGCAACGGATCGTATACTCTTCCAACACCAAGCACGCGATCGCGCTCTCCTTTGATATCAAAGGAGCCTTCGATAACGTATGGTGGCCAGCCGTCACGGCCGAATTGCGTAACCGCGGATGCCCCAGTAATATCTACAATGTAATATTAGACTACTTCAGGGATCGGAAAGTAATCCTTTCATCCGAATATGCCACTGTCTCCAAAACCGTCACTAAAGGATGCCCGCAGGGTTCGGTCTTCGGCCCCTCCATTTGGATTATCCTCTTTGACTCTCTCTTACGCGAAATCGCGACAATAGAAAGAACACATGCCGTGGCTTACGCTGACGACCTGCTGGTCGTCGTCGAAGGGAATTCCCGTAATTCCATAGAAGCGACGGCCACGACGGTTGCCGGCGTCATCCAGGCATGGTGTCTGAAATGCAAACTGTCCCTATCCCCGCACAAAACTACTATGCTTCGTGTGAGGGGTAGCTTGGACCTTCGTAGACCTCCCGCTATAGAAATAGAGAACGCTCGACTTCGCTTTGCCGTAAGTATGAGATATCTAGGTGTGGTGTACGGTCACTCCCTAAGTGTATCCGAGCACGTGACCTATATCTCGACTTACGCGAGGACGAGGTTCAGCTGCATGTCCGCTCTAATAGGATCCAAATGGGGATACGACTTCCGAGCCCGCTCCATACTA
>CAKAJI010000767.1:0-5000 GCA_916610255.1 Lasioglossum lativentre | reverse complement strand
GAGAACTGGCGTCACGACACACGGTTTCGTATGCACAGTTTACCACGAATATAACGTTTAAAATCATCTAGGAACGATAGGAAAAAAGTTTACTCTTACCGCGAACCGTCTAACCGACACGGCGCGGTACTTAGCAATTTTATCGTTCCAGCGATACCTAAGCGACTCGCCGGAAGTTAACTCGCTTATAACTCGGTAAATACGCGTCCGAGAGAACTGGCGTCACGACACACGGTTTCGTATGCACAGTTTACCACGAATATAACGTTTAAAATCATCTAGGAACGATAGGAAAAAAGTTTACTCTTACCGCGAACCGTCTAACCGACACGGCGCGGTACTTAGCAATTTTATCGTTCCAGCGATACCTAAGCGACTCGCCGGAAGTTAACTCGCTTATAACTCGGTAAATACGCGTCCGAGAGAACTGGCGTCACGACACACGGTTTCGTATGCACAGTTTACCACGAATATAACGTTTAAAATCATCTAGGAACGATAGGAAAAAAGTTTACTCTTACCGCGAACCGTCTAACCGACACGGCGCGGTACTTAGCAATTTTATCGTTCCAGCGATACCTAAGCGACTCGCCGGAAGTTAACTCGCTTATAACTCGGTAAATACGCGTCCGAGAGAACTGGCGTCACGACACACGGTTTCGTATGCACAGTTTACCACGAATATAACGTTTAAAATCATCTAGGAACGATAGGAAAAAAGTTTACTCTTACCGCGAACCGTCTAACCGACACGGCGCGGTACTTAGCAATTTTATCGTTCCAGCGATACCTAAGCGACTCGCCGGAAGTTAACTCGCTTATAACTCGGTAAATACGCGTCCGAGAGAACTGGCGTCACGACACACGGTTTCGTATGCACAGTTTACCACGAATATAACGTTTAAAATCATCTAGGAACGATAGGAAAAAAGTTTACTCTTACCGCGAACCGTCTAACCGACACGGCGCGGTACTTAGCAATTTTATCGTTCCAGCGATACCTAAGCGACTCGCCGGAAGTTAACTCGCTTATAACTCGGTAAATACGCGTCCGAGAGAACTGGCGTCACGACACACGGTTTCGTATGCACAGTTTACCACGAATATAACGTTTAAAATCATCTAGGAACGATAGGAAAAAAGTTTACTCTTACCGCGAACCGTCTAACCGACACGGCGCGGTACTTAGCAATTTTATCGTTCCAGCGATACCTAAGCGACTCGCCGGAAGTTAACTCGCTTATAACTCGGTAAATACGCGTCCGAGAGAACTGGCGTCACGACACACGGTTTCGTATGCACAGTTTACCACGAATATAACGTTTAAAATCATCTAGGAACGATAGGAAAAAAGTTTACTCTTACCGCGAACCGTCTAACCGACACGGCGCGGTACTTAGCAATTTTATCGTTCCAGCGATACCTAAGCGACTCGCCGGAAGTTAACTCGCTTATAACTCGGTAAATACGCGTCCGAGAGAACTGGCGTCACGACACACGGTTTCGTATGCACAGTTTACCACGAATATAACGTTTAAAATCATCTAGGAACGATAGGAAAAAAGTTTACTCTTACCGCGAACCGTCTAACCGACACGGCGCGGTACTTAGCAATTTTATCGTTCCAGCGATACCTAAGCGACTCGCCGGAAGTTAACTCGCTTATAACTCGGTAAATACGCGTCCGAGAGAACTGGCGTCACGACACACGGTTTCGTATGCACAGTTTACCACGAATATAACGTTTAAAATCATCTAGGAACGATAGGAAAAAAGTTTACTCTTACCGCGAACCGTCTAACCGACACGGCGCGGTACTTAGCAATTTTATCGTTCCAGCGATACCTAAGCGACTCGCCGGAAGTTAACTCGCTTATAACTCGGTAAATACGCGTCCGAGAGAACTGGCGTCACGACACACGGTTTCGTATGCACAGTTTACCACGAATATAACGTTTAAAATCATCTAGGAACGATAGGAAAAAAGTTTACTCTTACCGCGAACCGTCTAACCGACACGGCGCGGTACTTAGCAATTTTATCGTTCCAGCGATACCTAAGCGACTCGCCGGAAGTTAACTCGCTTATAACTCGGTAAATACGCGTCCGAGAGAACTGGCGTCACGACACACGGTTTCGTATGCACAGTTTACCACGAATATAACGTTTAAAATCATCTAGGAACGATAGGAAAAAAGTTTACTCTTACCGCGAACCGTCTAACCGACACGGCGCGGTACTTAGCAATTTTATCGTTCCAGCGATACCTAAGCGACTCGCCGGAAGTTAACTCGCTTATAACTCGGTAAATACGCGTCCGAGAGAACTGGCGTCACGACACACGGTTTCGTATGCACAGTTTACCACGAATATAACGTTTAAAATCATCTAGGAACGATAGGAAAAAAGTTTACTCTTACCGCGAACCGTCTAACCGACACGGCGCGGTACTTAGCAATTTTATCGTTCCAGCGATACCTAAGCGACTCGCCGGAAGTTAACTCGCTTATAACTCGGTAAATACGCGTCCGAGAGAACTGGCGTCACGACACACGGTTTCGTATGCACAGTTTACCACGAATATAACGTTTAAAATCATCTAGGAACGATAGGAAAAAAGTTTACTCTTACCGCGAACCGTCTAACCGACACGGCGCGGTACTTAGCAATTTTATCGTTCCAGCGATACCTAAGCGACTCGCCGGAAGTTAACTCGCTTATAACTCGGTAAATACGCGTCCGAGAGAACTGGCGTCACGACACACGGTTTCGTATGCACAGTTTACCACGAATATAACGTTTAAAATCATCTAGGAACGATAGGAAAAAAGTTTACTCTTACCGCGAACCGTCTAACCGACACGGCGCGGTACTTAGCAATTTTATCGTTCCAGCGATACCTAAGCGACTCGCCGGAAGTTAACTCGCTTATAACTCGGTAAATACGCGTCCGAGAGAACTGGCGTCACGACACACGGTTTCGTATGCACAGTTTACCACGAATATAACGTTTAAAATCATCTAGGAACGATAGGAAAAAAGTTTACTCTTACCGCGAACCGTCTAACCGACACGGCGCGGTACTTAGCAATTTTATCGTTCCAGCGATACCTAAGCGACTCGCCGGAAGTTAACTCGCTTATAACTCGGTAAATACGCGTCCGAGAGAACTGGCGTCACGACACACGGTTTCGTATGCACAGTTTACCACGAATATAACGTTTAAAATCATCTAGGAACGATAGGAAAAAAGTTTACTCTTACCGCGAACCGTCTAACCGACACGGCGCGGTACTTAGCAATTTTATCGTTCCAGCGATACCTAAGCGACTCGCCGGAAGTTAACTCGCTTATAACTCGGTAAATACGCGTCCGAGAGAACTGGCGTCACGACACACGGTTTCGTATGCACAGTTTACCACGAATATAACGTTTAAAATCATCTAGGAACGATAGGAAAAAAGTTTACTCTTACCGCGAACCGTCTAACCGACACGGCGCGGTACTTAGCAATTTTATCGTTCCAGCGATACCTAAGCGACTCGCCGGAAGTTAACTCGCTTATAACTCGGTAAATACGCGTCCGAGAGAACTGGCGTCACGACACACGGTTTCGTATGCACAGTTTACCACGAATATAACGTTTAAAATCATCTAGGAACGATAGGAAAAAAGTTTACTCTTACCGCGAACCGTCTAACCGACACGGCGCGGTACTTAGCAATTTTATCGTTCCAGCGATACCTAAGCGACTCGCCGGAAGTTAACTCGCTTATAACTCGGTAAATACGCGTCCGAGAGAACTGGCGTCACGACACACGGTTTCGTATGCACAGTTTACCACGAATATAACGTTTAAAATCATCTAGGAACGATAGGAAAAAAGTTTACTCTTACCGCGAACCGTCTAACCGACACGGCGCGGTACTTAGCAATTTTATCGTTCCAGCGATACCTAAGCGACTCGCCGGAAGTTAACTCGCTTATAACTCGGTAAATACGCGTCCGAGAGAACTGGCGTCACGACACACGGTTTCGTATGCACAGTTTACCACGAATATAACGTTTAAAATCATCTAGGAACGATAGGAAAAAAGTTTACTCTTACCGCGAACCGTCTAACCGACACGGCGCGGTACTTAGCAATTTTATCGTTCCAGCGATACCTAAGCGACTCGCCGGAAGTTAACTCGCTTATAACTCGGTAAATACGCGTCCGAGAGAACTGGCGTCACGACACACGGTTTCGTATGCACAGTTTACCACGAATATAACGTTTAAAATCATCTAGGAACGATAGGAAAAAAGTTTACTCTTACCGCGAACCGTCTAACCGACACGGCGCGGTACTTAGCAATTTTATCGTTCCAGCGATACCTAAGCGACTCGCCGGAAGTTAACTCGCTTATAACTCGGTAAATACGCGTCCGAGAGAACTGGCGTCACGACACACGGTTTCGTATGCACAGTTTACCACGAATATAACGTTTAAAATCATCTAGGAACGATAGGAAAAAAGTTTACTCTTACCGCGAACCGTCTAACCGACACGGCGCGGTACTTAGCAATTTTATCGTTCCAGCGATACCTAAGCGACTCGCCGGAAGTTAACTCGCTTATAACTCGGTAAATACGCGTCCGAGAGAACTGGCGTCACGACACACGGTTTCGTATGCACAGTTTACCACGAATATAACGTTTAAAATCATCTAGGAACGATAGGAAAAAAGTTTACTCTTACCGCGAACCGTCTAACCGACACGGCGCGGTACTTAGCAATTTTATCGTTCCAGCGATACCTAAGCGACTCGCCGGAAGTTAACTCGCTTATAACTCGGTAAATACGCGTCCGAGAGAACTGGCGTCACGACACACGGTTTCGTATGCACAGTTTACCACGAATATAACGTTTAAAATCATCTAGGAACGATAGGAAAAAAGTTTACTCTTACCGCGAACCGTCTAACCGACACGGCGCGGTACTTAGCAATTTTATCGTT
>CAKAJI010000766.1:0-277439 GCA_916610255.1 Lasioglossum lativentre | reverse complement strand
GAAAATACCTTATAATATAACGTAATATGCAGTGTATCATTGAAAATACCTTATAATATATCGTAGTTTATCATTGAAAATACCTTATAATATATCGTAATATGCAGTGTATCATTGAAAATACCTTATAATATAACGTAATATGCAGAGTATCATTGAAAATACCTTATAATATAACGTAATATGCAGTGTATCATTGAAAATACCTTATATTATGACGTAATATACAATGTTTCATTGAAAATACTTTATAATATGTCGTAATATGTAATTTATCATTGAAAATACCTTATATTATAACGTAATATGCAGTGTATCATTGAAAATACCTTATAATATATCGTAGTTTATCATTGAAAATACCTTATAATATATCGTAATATGCAGTGTATCATTGAAAATACCTTATAATATAACGTCATATGCAGTGTATCATTGAAAATACCTTACAATATATCGTAATATGCAGTGTATCATTGAAAATACCTTATAATATAACGTAATATGCAGTGTATCATTGAAAATACCTTACAATATATCGTAATATGCAGTGTATCATTGAAAATACCTTATAATATAACGTAATATGCAGAGTATCATTGAAAATACCTTATAATATAACGTAATATGCAGAGTATCATTGAAAATACCTTATAATATAACGTAATATGCAGTGTATCATTGAAAATACCTTATAATATAACGTAATATGCAGTGTATCATTGAAAATACCTTATATTATGACGTAATATACAATGTTTCATTGAAAATACTTTATAATATGTCGTAATATGTAGTTTATCATCGAAAATACCTTATAATATAACGTAATATGCAGTGTATCATAGAAAATACCTTATACTACAACGCAATATGCAGTGTATCATTGAAAATACCTTATAATATAACGTAATATGCAGAGTGTCATTGAAAATACCTTATATTATGACGTAATATACAATGTTTCATTGAAAATACTTTATAATATGTCGTATTATGTAGTTTATCATTGAAAATACCTTATAATATAACGTAATATGCAGTGTATCATAGAAAATACCTTATAATATAACGTAATATGCAGTGTATCATTGAAAATACCTTACAATATATCGTAATATGCAGTGTATCATTGAAAATACCTTATAATATAACGTAATATGCAGTGTATCATTGAAAATACCTTATAATATATCGTAGTTTATCATTGAAAATACCTTATAATATATCGTAATATGCAGTGTATCATTGAAAATACCTTATAATATAACGTAATATGCAGAGTACCATTGAAAATACCTTATAATATAACGTAATATGCAGAGTATCATTGAAAATACCTTATGATATAACGTAATACGCAGTGTATCATTGAAAATACCTTATAATATATCGTAGTTTATCATTGAAAATACCTTATAATATATCGTAATATGCAGTGTATCATTGAAAATACCTTATAATATAACGTAATATGCAGTGTATCATTGAAAATACCTTATATTATAACGTAATATACAATGTTTCATTGAAAATACTTTATAATATGTCGTAATATGTAGTTTATCATTGAAAATACCTTATATTATAACGTAATATGCAGTGTATCATTGAAAATACCTTACAATATATCGTAATATGCAGTGTATCATTGAAAATACCTTATAATATAACGTAATATGCAGTGTATCATTGAAAATACCTTATAATATATCGTAGTTTATCATTGAAAATACCTTATAATATAACGTAATATGCAGTGTATCATTGAAAATACCTTGCAATATATCGTAATATGCAGTGTATCATTGAAAATACCTTATAACATAACGTAATATGCAGTGTATCATTGAAAATACCTTATAATATAAAGTAATATGCAGTGTATCATTGAAAATACCTTATAATATAAAGTAATATGCAGTGTATCATTGAAAATACCTTATATTATGACGTAATATACAATGTTTCATTGAAAATACTTTATAATATGTCGTAATATGTAGTTTATCATCGAAAATACCTTATAATATAACGTAATATGCAGTGTATCATAGAAAATACCTTATACTATAACGCAATATGCAGAGTATCATTGAAAATACCTTATAATATAACGTAATATGCAGTGTATCATTGAAAATACCTTATAATATAACGTAATATGCAGTGTATCATTGAAAATACCTTATATTATGACGTAATATACAATGTTTCATTGAAAATACTTTATAATATGTCGTAATATGTAGTTTATCATCGAAAATACCTTATAATATAACGTAATATGCAGTGTATCATTGAAAATACCTTATAATATATCGTAGTTTATCATTGAAAATACCTTATAATATATCGTAATATGCAGTGTATCATTGAAAATACCTTATAATATAACGTAATATGCAGAGTATCATTGAAAATACCTTATAATATAACGTAATATGCAGTGTATCATTGAAAATACCTTATATTATGACGTAATATACAATGTTTCATTGAAAATACTTTATAATATGTCGTAATATGTAATTTATCATTGAAAATACCTTATATTATAACGTAATATGCAGTGTATCATTGAAAATACCTTATAATATATCGTAGTTTATCATTGAAAATACCTTATAATATATCGTAATATGCAGTGTATCATTGAAAATACCTTATAATATAACGTCATATGCAGTGTATCATTGAAAATACCTTACAATATATCGTAATATGCAGTGTATCATTGAAAATACCTTATAATATAACGTAATATGCAGTGTATCATTGAAAATACCTTACAATATATCGTAATATGCAGTGTATCATTGAAAATACCTTATAATATAACGTAATATGCAGAGTATCATTGAAAATACCTTATAATATAACGTAATATGCAGAGTATCATTGAAAATACCTTATAATATAACGTAATATGCAGTGTATCATTGAAAATACCTTATAATATAACGTAATATGCAGTGTATCATTGAAAATACCTTATATTATGACGTAATATACAATGTTTCATTGAAAATACTTTATAATATGTCGTAATATGTAGTTTATCATCGAAAATACCTTATAATATAACGTAATATGCAGTGTATCATAGAAAATACCTTATACTACAACGCAATATGCAGTGTATCATTGAAAATACCTTATAATATAACGTAATATGCAGAGTGTCATTGAAAATACCTTATATTATGACGTAATATACAATGTTTCATTGAAAATACTTTATAATATGTCGTATTATGTAGTTTATCATTGAAAATACCTTATAATATAACGTAATATGCAGTGTATCATAGAAAATACCTTATACTATAACGCAATATGCAGTGTATCATTGAAAATACCTTATAATATAACGTAATATGCAGAGTGTCATTGAAAATACCTTATAATATAACGTAATATGCAGTGTATCATTGAAAATACCTTATATTATGACGTAATATACAATGTTTCATTGAAAATACTTTATAATATGTCGTAATATGTAGTTTATCATTGAAAATACCTTATATTATAACGTAATATGCAGTGTATCATTGAAAATACCTTATAATATATCGTAGTTTATCATTGAAAATACCTTATAATATATCGTAATATGCAGTGTATCATTGAAAATACCTTATAATATAACGTAATATGCAGTGTATCATTGAAAATACCTTACAATATATCGTAATATGCAGTGTATCATTGAAAATACCTTACAATATAACGTAATATGTAGTGTATCATAGAAAATACCTTATACTATAACGCAATATGCAGTGTATCATTGAAAATACCTTATAATATAACGTAATATGCAGAGTGTCATTGAAAATACCTTATATTATGACGTAATATACAATGTTTCATTGAAAATACTTTATAATATGTCGTATTATGTAGTTTATCATTGAAAATACCTTATAATATAACGTAATATGCAGTGTATCATAGAAAATACCTTATACTATAACGCAATATGCAGTGTATCATTGAAAATACCTTATAATATAACGTAATATGCAGAGTGTCATTGAAAATACCTTATAATATAACGTAATATGCAGTGTATCATTGAAAATACCTTATATTATGACGTAATATACAATGTTTCATTGAAAATACTTTATAATATGTCGTAATATGTAGTATATCATTGAAAATACCTTATATTATAACGTAATATGCAGTGTATCATTGAAAATACCTTATAATATATCGTAGTTTATCATTGAAAATACCTTATAATATATCGTAATATGCAGTGTATCATTGAAAATACCTTATAATATAACGTAATATGCAGTGTATCATTGAAAATACCTTACAATATATCGTAATATGCAGTGTATCATTGAAAATACCTTATAATATAACGTAATATGCAGTGTATCATTGAAAATACCTTATAATATATCGTAGTTTATCATTGAAAATACCTTATAATATATCGTAATATGCAGTGTATCATTGAAAATACCTTATAATATAACGTAATATGCAGAGTATCATTGAAAATACCTTATAATATATCGTAGTTTATCATTGAAAATACCTTATAATATATCGTAGTTTATCATTGAAAATACCTTATAATATATCGTAATATGCAGTGTATCATTGAAAATACCTTATAATATAACGTAATATGCAGAGTATCATTGAAAATACCTTATAATATAACGTAATATGCAGAGTATCATTGAAAATACCTTACAATATATCGTAATATGCAGTGTATCATTGAAAATACCTTATAATATAACGTAATATGCAGTGTATCATTGAAAATACCTTATAATATATCGTAGTTTATCATTGAAAATACCTTATAATATATCGTAATATGCAGTGTATCATTGAAAATACCGTATAATATATCGTAATATGCAGGGTATCATTGAAAATACCTTATGATATAACGTAATACGCAGTGTATCATTGAAAATACCTTATAATATATAGTAGTTTACCATTGAAAATACCTTATAATATAACGTAATATGCAGTGTATCATTGAAAATACCTTATAATATATCGTAATATGCAGTGTATCATTGAAAATACCTTATAATATAACGTAATATGCAGTGTATCATTGAAAATACCTTGCAATATATCGTAATATGCAGTGTATCATTGAAAATACTTTATAATATAACGTAATATGCAGAGTATCATTGAAAATACCTTATAATATAACGTAATATGCAGAGTATCATTGAAAATACCTTATAATATAACGTAATATGCAGTGTATCATTGAAAATACCTTATAACATAACGTAATATGCAGTGTATCATTGAAAATACCTTATAATATAAAGTAATATGCAGTGTATCATTGAAAATACCTTATAATATAAAGTAATATGCAGTGTATCATTGAAAATACCTTATATTATGACGTAATATACAATGTTTCATTGAAAATACTTTATAATATGTCGTAATATGTAGTTTATCATCGAAAATACCTTATAATATAACGTAATATGCAGTGTATCATAGAAAATACCTTATACTATAACGCAATATGCAGTGTATCATTGAAAATACCTTATAATATAACGTAATATGCAGAGTATCATTGAAAATACCTTATATTATGACGTAATATACAATGTTTCATTGAAAATACTTTATAATATGTCGTAATATGTAGTTTATCATTGAAAATACCTTATAATATAACGTAATATGCAGTGTATCATAGAAAATACCTTATACTATAACGCAATATGCAGTGTATCATTGAAAATACCTTATAATATAACGTAATATGCAGAGTGTCATTGAAAATACCTTATAATATAACGTAATATGCAGTGTATCATTGAAAATACCTTATATTATGACGTAATATACAATGTTTCATTGAAAATACTTTATAATATGTCGTAATATGTAGTTTATCATTGAAAATACCTTATATTATAACGTAATATGCAGTGTATCATTGAAAATACCTTATAATATATCGTAGTTTATCATTGAAAATACCTTATAATATATCGTAATATGCAGTGTATCATTGAAAATACCTTATAATATAACGTAATATGCAGTGTATCATTGAAAATACCTTACAATATATCGTAATATGCAGTGTATCATTGAAAATACCTTATAATATAAAGTAATATGCAGTGTATCATTGAAAATACCTTATATTATGACGTAATATACAATGTTTCATTGAAAATACTTTATAATATGTCGTAATATGTAGGTTATCATCGAAAATACCTTATAATATAACGTAATATGCAGTGTATCATAGAAAATACCTTATACTATAACGCAATATGCAGTGTATCATTGAAAATACCTTATAATATAACGTAATATGCAGAGTGTCATTGAAAATACCTTATATTATGACGCAATATACAATGTTTCATTGAAAATACTTTATAATATGTCGTAATATGTAGTTTATCATTGAAAATACCTTATAATATAACGTAATATGCAGTGTATCATAGAAAATACCTTATACTATAACGCAATATGCAGTGTATCATTGAAAATACCTTATAATATAACGTAATATGCAGAGTGTCATTGAAAATACCTTATAATATAACGTAATATGCAGTGTATCATTGAAAATACCTTATATTATGACGTAATATACAATGTTTCATTGAAAATACTTTATAATATGTCGTAATATGTAGTTTATCATTGAAAATACCTTATATTATAACGTAATATGCAGTGTATCATTGAAAATACCTTATAATATATCGTAGTTTATCATTGAAAATACCTTATAATATATCGTAATATGCAGTGTATCATTGAAAATACCTTATAATATAACATAATATGCAGTGTATCCTCGAAAATACCTTATAATATAACGTAATATGCAGTGTATCATTGAAAATACCTTACAATATATCGTAATATGCAGTGTATCATTGAAAATACCTTATAATATAACGTAATATGCAGTGTATCATTGAAAATACCTTATAATATATCGTAGTTTATCATTGAAAATACCTTATAATATATCGTAATATGCAGTGTATCATTGAAAATACCTTATAATATAACGTAATATGCAGAGTATCATTGAAAATACCTTATAATATAACGTAATATGCAGTGTATCATTGAAAATACCTTATATTATGACGTAATATACAATGTTTCATTGAAAATACTTTATAATATGTCGTAATATGTAATTTATCATTGAAAATACCTTATATTATAACGTAATATGCAGTGTATCATTGAAAATACCTTATAATATATCGTAGTTTATCATTGAAAATACCTTATAATATATCGTAATATGCAGTGTATCATTGAAAATACCTTATAATATAACGTCATATGCAGTGTATCATTGAAAATACCTTACAATATATCGTAATATGCAGTGTATCATTGAAAATACCTTATAATATAACGTAATATGCAGAGTATCATTGAAAATACCATATAATATAACGTAATATGCAGAGTATCATTGAAAATACCTTATAATATAACGTAATATGCAGTGTATCATTGAAAATACCTTATAATATAACGTAATATGCAGTGTATCATTGAAAATACCTTATAATATAACGTAATATGCAGAGTATCATTGAAAATACCTTATAATATAACGTAATATGCAGTGTATCATTGAAAATACCTTATAATATATCGTAGTTTATCATTGAAAATACCTTATAATATATCGTAATATGCAGTGTATCATTGAAAATACCTTATAATATAACGTAATATGCAGAGTGTCATTGAAAATACCTTATATTATGACGTAATATACAATGTTTCATTGAAAATACTTTATAATATGTCGTAATATGTAGTTTATCATTGAAAATACCTTATAATATAACGTAATATGCAGTGTATCATAGAAAATACCTTATACTATAACGCAATATGCAGTGTATCATTGAAAATACCTTATAATATAACGTAATATGCAGAGTGTCATTGAAAATACCTTATAATATAACGTAATATGCAGTGTATCATTGAAAATACCTTATATTATGACGTAATATACAATGTTTCATTGAAAATACTTTATAATATGTCGTAATATGTAGTTTATCATTGAAAATACCTTATATTATAACGTAATATGCAGTGTATCATTGAAAATACCTTATAATATATCGTAGTTTATCATTGAAAATACCTTATAATATATCGTAATATGCAGTGTATCATTGAAAATACCTTATAATATAACGTAATATGCAGTGTATCATTGAAAATACCTTACAATATATCGTAATATGCAGTGTATCATTGAAAATAAATTATAATATAACGTAATATGGAGAGTATCATTGAAAATACCTTATAATATAACGTAATATGCAGAGTATCATTGAAAATACCTTATAATATAACGTAATATGCAGTGTATCATTGAAAATACCTTATAATATAACGTAATATGCAGTGTATCATTGAAAATACCTTATAATATAAAGTAATATGCAGTGTATCATTGAAAATACCTTATATTATGACGTAATATACAATGTTTCATTGAAAATACTTTATAATATGTCGTAATATGTAGTTTATCATTGAAAATACCTTATAATATAACGTAATATACAGTGTTTCATTGAATATACCTTATAATATAACGTAATATACAGTGTTTCATTGAAAATACCTTATAATATATCGTAGTTTATCATTGAAAATACCTTATAATATAACGTAATATGCAGTGTATCATTGAAAATACCTTATAATATAACGTAATATGCAGTGTATAATTGAAAATACCTTATAATATGTCGTAATATGTAGTTTATCATTGTAAATAACATATAATATAACGTAATATGCAGTGTATCATTGAAAATACCTTATAATATATCGTAGTTTATCATTAAAAATGCCTTTAATATAACGTAATATGCAGTGTATCATTGAAAATACCATATAATATATTGTAATATGCAGTGTATCATTGAAAATACCTTCTAATATATAGTAGTTTACCAGTGAAAATACCTTATAATATAACGTAATATGCAGTGTATCATTGAAAATTCCTTATAATATATTGTAGTTTACCATTGAAAATACCTTATAATATAACGTAATATGCAGTGTATCATTGAAAATACGTTATAATATATAGTAGTTTACCATTGAAAATACCTTATAATATAACGTAATATGCAGTGTATCATTGAAATTACCTTATAATATGTAGTAGTTAACCATTGAAAATACCTTATAATATAACGTAATATGCAGTGTATCATTGATAATACCTTATAATATATCGTAATATGCAGTGTATCATTGAAAATACCTAATGATATAACGTAATATACAGTGTATCATTGAAAAAACCTTATAATATAAGGTAATATGCAGTGTATCATTGAAAATACCTTATAATATAACGTAATATGCAGTGTATCATTGAAAATACCTTATAATATAACGTAATATGCAGTGTATCATGGAAAATACCTTATAATATAACGTAATATGCAGTGTATCATTGAAAATACCTTATATTATAACGTAATATGCAGTGTATCATTGAAAATACCTTATAATATATCGTAATATGCAGTGTATCATTGAAAATACCTTATGATATAACGTAATATGCAGTGTAACATTGAAAATACCTTATAATATAACGTAATATGCATTGTATCATTGAAAATACCTTATAATGTATCGTAATGTGCTGTGTATCATTGAAAATACCTTATAATATAACGTAATATGCAGTGTATCATGGAAAATACCTTATAATATATCGTAATACGCAGTGCATCGTTGAAAGTACCTTATGATATAACGTAATATGCAGTGTATCATTGAAAATACCTTATAATATAACGTAATATGCAGTGTATCATTGAAAATACCTTATAATATATCGTAATATGCAGTGTATCATTGAAAATACCTAATGATATAACGTAATATGCAGTGTATCATTGAAAATACCTTATGATATAACGTAATATGCAGTGTATCATTGAAAATACCTTATAATATATAGTAGTTTACCATTGAAAATACCTTATATTATAACGTAATATGCAGTGTATCATCGAAAATACCTTATAATGTATCATTGAGAATACCTTGTAGTATATCGTAATACGCAGTGCATCGTTGAAAGTACCTTATGATATAACGTAATATGCAGTGTATCATTGAAAATACCTTATAATATAACGTAATATGCAGTGTATCATTGAAAATACCTTATAATATATCGTAATATGCAGTGTATCATTGAAAATACCTAATGATATAACGTAATATGCAGTGTATCATTGAAAATACCTTATGATATAACGTAATATGCAGTGTATCATTGAAAATACCTTACAATATATAGTAGTTTACCATTGAAAATACCTTATATTATAACGTAATATGCAGTGTATCCTCGAAAATACCTTATAATATAACGTAATATGCAGTGTATCATCGAAAATACCTTATAATGTATCATTGAAAATACCTTGTAGTATATCGTAATACCCAGTGCATCGTTGAAAGTACCTTATGATATAACGTAATATGCAGTGTATCATTGAAAATACCTTATAATATAACGTAATATGCAGTGTATCATTGAAAATACCTGATAATATATCGTAATTTGTAGTGTATCCTCGAAAATACCTTATAATATAACGTAATATGCAGTGTATAATTGAAAATACCTAATGATATAACGTAATATGCAGTGTATCATTGAAAATACCTTATAATATATAGTAGTTTACCATTGAAAATACCTTATAATATAACGTAATATGCAGTGTATCATTGAAAATACCTTATAATATAACGTAATATGCAGTGTATCATCGAAAATACCTTATAATATAACGTAATACGCAGTGTATCAATGAAAATACCTTATAATATAACGTAATATGCAGTGTATCATTGAAAATACCTTATAATATAACGTAATATGCAGTGTATCTTGGAAAACACCTTATAATACAACGTAATATGCAGTGTATCATTGAAAATACCTTATAATATATAGTAGTTTACCATTGAAAATACCTTATAATATAACGTAATATGCAGTGTATCATTGAAAATACCTTATAATATAACGTAATATGCAGTGTATCATCGAAAATACCTTATAATATAACGTAATACGCAGTGTATCATTGAAAATACCTTATGATATAACGTAATATGCAGTGTATCATTGAAAATACCTTATAATATATATTAGTTTACCATTGAAAATACCTTATATTATAACGTAATATGCAGTGTATCATTGAAAATACCTTATAATATAACGTAATATGCATTGTATCATTGAAAATATCTTATAATGTATCGTAATGTGCAGTGTATCATTGAAAATACCTTATGATATAACGTAATATGCAGTGTATCATTGAAAATACCTTATAATATATATTAGTTTACCTTTGAAAATACCTTATATTATAACGTAATATGCAGTGTATCATTGAAAATACCTTATAGTATATCGTAATATGCAGTGTATCATTGAAAATACCTTATGATATAACGTAATATGCAGTGTATCATTGAAAATACCATATGATATAACGTAATATGCAGTGTAACATTGAAAATACCTTATAATATAACGTAATATTTATTGTGTCATTGAAAATACCTTATAGTATAACGTAATATGCAGTGTATCATTGAAAATACCTGATAATATATCGTAATTTGTAGTGTATCCTCGAAAATACCTTATAATATAACGTAATATACAGTGTATCATCGAAAATACATTATAATGTATCATTGAAAATACCTTGTAGTATATCGTAATATGCAGTGTATCGTTGAAAGTACCTTATGATATAACGTAATATGCAGTGTAACATTGAAAATACCTTATAATATAACGTAATATGCATTGTATCATTGAAAATATCTTATAATGTATCGTAATGTGCAGTGTATCATTGAAAATACCTTATAATATAACGTAATATGCAGTGTATCATTGAAAATACCTTATAATATAACGTAATATGCAGTGTATCATTGAAAATACCTTATAATATAACGTAATGTGCAGTGTATCATTGAAAATACCTTATAATATATAGTAGTTTACCATTGAAAATACCTTATATTATAACGTAATATGCAGTGTATCATTGAAAATACCTCATAATATATCGTAATATGCAGTGTATCATTGAAAATACCTTATGATATAACGTAATATGCAGTGTATCATTGAAAATACCTCATAATATATCGTAATATGCAGTGTATCATTGAAAATACCTTATGATATAACGTAATATGCAGTGTATCATTGAAAATACCTTATAATGTATATTAGTTTACCATTGAAAATACCTTATATTATAACGTAATATGCAGTGTATCATTGAAAATACCTTATAATATATCGTAATATGCAGTGTGTCATTGAAAATACCTTATGATATAACGTAATATGCAGTGTATCATTGAAAATACCTTATAATATACCATAATATGCAGTGTATAATTGAAAATACCTTATAATATAACGTAATATGCATTGTATCATTGGAAATATCTTATAATGTATCGTAATGTGCAGTGTATCATTGAAAATACCTTATAATATAACGTAATATGCAGTGTATCATTGAAAATACCTTATAATATAACGTAATATGCAGTGTATCATGGAAAATACCTTATAATATAACGTAATGTGCAGTGTATCATTGAAAATACCTTATAATATATAGTAGTTTACCATTGAAAATAACTTATAATATAACGTAATATGCAGTGTATCATTGAAAATACCTTATAATATAACGTAATATGCATTGTATCATGGAAAATACCTTATAATATAACGTAATGTGCAGTGTATCATTGAAAATACCTTATAATATATAGTAGTTTACCATTGAAAATACCTTATATTATAACGTAATATGCAGTGTATCATTGAAAATACCTCATAATATATCGTAATATGCAGTGTATCATTGAAAATACCTTATGATATATCGTAATATGCAGTGTATCATTGAAAATACCTTATGATATAACGTAATATGCAGTGTATCAATGAAAATACCTTATGATATAACGTAATATGCAGTGTATCATTGAAAATACCTTATAATATAACGTAATATGCATTGTGTCATTGAAAATACCTTATAGTATAACGTAATATGCAGTGTATCATTGAAAATACCTGATAATATATCGTAATTTGTAGTGTATCCTCGAAAATACCTTATAATATAACGTAATATGCAGTGTATCATCGAAAATACCTTATAATGTATCATTGAAAATACCTTGTAGTATATCGTGATATGCAGTGTATCGTTGAAAGTACCTTATGATATAACGTAATATGCAGTGTAACATTGAAAATACCTTATAATATAACGTAATATGCATTGTATCATTGAAAATATCTTATAATGTATCGTAATGTGCAGTGTATCATTGAAAGTACCTTATGATATAACGTAATATGCAGTGTAACATTGAAAATGCCTTATAATATAACGTAATACGCAGTGTATCATTGAAAATACCTTATGATATAACGTAATATGCAGTGTAACATTGAAAATACCTTATAATATAACGTAATATGCAGTGTATCGTTGAAAATACCTTATAATGTATCGTAATGTGCAGTATACCATTGAAAATACCTTATAATATAACGTAATATGCAGTGTATCATTGAAAATACCTTATAATATAACGTAATATGCAGTGTATCATCGAAAATACCTTATAATATAACGTAATACGCAGTGTATCATTGAAAATACCTTATGATATAACGTAATATGCAGTGTATCATTGAAAATACCTTATAATATATATTAGTTTACCATTGAAAATACCTTATATTATAACGTAATATGCAGTGTATCATTGAAAATACCTTATAATATAACGTAATATGCATTGTATCATTGGAAATATCTTATAATGTATCGTAATGTGCAGTGTATCATTGAAAATACCTTATGATATAACGTAATATGCAGTGTATCATTGAAAATACCTTATAATATATATTAGTTTACCTTTGAAAATACCTTATATTATAACGTAATATGCAGTGTATCATTGAAAATACCTTATAGTATATCGTAATATGCAGTGTATCATTGAAAATACCTTATGATATAACGTAATATGCAGTGTATCATTGAAAATACCATATGATATAACGTAATATGCAGTGTAACATTGAAAATACCTTATAATATAACGTAATATTTATTGTGTCATTGAAAATACCTTATAGTATAACGTAATATGCAGTGTATCATTGAAAATACCTGATAATATATCGTAATTTGTAGTGTATCCTCGAAAATACCTTATAATATAACGTAATATACAGTGTATCATCGAAAATACATTATAATGTATCATTGAAAATACCTTGTAGTATATCGTAATATGCAGTGTATCGTTGAAAGTACCTTATGATATAACGTAATATGCAGTGTAACATTGAAAATACCTTATAATATAACGTAATATGCATTGTATCATTGAAAATATCTTATAATGTATCGTAATGTGCAGTGTATCATTGAAAATACCTTATAATATAACGTAATATGCAGTGTATCATTGAAAATACCTTATAATATAACGTAATATGCAGTGTATCATGGAAAATACCTTATAATATAACGTAATGTGCAGTGTATCATTGAAAATACCTTATAATATATAGTAGTTTACCATTGAAAATACCTTATATTATAACGTAATATGCAGTGTATCATTGAAAATACCTCATAATATATCGTAATATGCAGTGTATCATTGAAAATACCTTATGATATAACGTAATATGCAGTGTATCATTGAAAATACCTCATAATATATCGTAATATGCAGTGTATCATTGAAAATACCTTATGATATAACGTAATATGCAGTGTATCATTGAAAATACCTTATAATGTATATTAGTTTACCATTGAAAATACCTTATATTATAACGTAATATGCAGTGTATCATTGAAAATACCTTATAATATATCGTAATATGCAGTGTGTCATTGAAAATACCTTATGATATAACGTAATATGCAGTGTATCATTGAAAATACCTTATAATATACCATAATATGCAGTGTATAATTGAAAATACCTTATAATATAACGTAATATGCATTGTATCATTGGAAATATCTTATAATGTATCGTAATGTGCAGTGTATCATTGAAAATACCTTATAATATAACGTAATATGCAGTGTATCATTGAAAATACCTTATAATATAACGTAATATGCAGTGTATCATTGAAAATACCTTATAATATAACGTAATGTGCAGTGTATCATTGAAAATACCTTATAATATATAGTAGTTTACCATTGAAAATAACTTATAATATAACGTAATATGCAGTGTATCATTGAAAATACCTTATAATATAACGTAATATGCATTGTATCATGGAAAATACCTTATAATATAACGTAATGTGCAGTGTATCATTGAAAATACCTTATAATATATAGTAGTTTACCATTGAAAATACCTTATATTATAACGTAATATGCAGTGTATCATTGAAAATACCTCATAATATATCGTAATATGCAGTGTATCATTGAAAATACCTTATGATATATCGTAATATGCAGTGTATCATTGAAAATACCTTATGATATAACGTAATATGCAGTGTATCAATGAAAATACCTTATAATATAACGTAATATGCATTGTGTCATTGAAAATACCTTATAGTATAACGTAATATGCAGTGTATCATTGAAAATACCTGATAATATATCGTAATTTGTAGTGTATCCTCGAAAATACCTTATAATATAACGTAATATGCAGTGTATCATCGAAAATACCTTATAATGTATCATTGAAAATACCTTGTAGTATATCGTGATATGCAGTGTATCGTTGAAAGTACCTTATGATATAACGTAATATGCAGTGTAACATTGAAAATACCTTATAATATAACGTAATATGCATTGTATCATTGAAAATATCTTATAATGTATCGTAATGTGCAGTGTATCATTGAAAGTACCTTATGATATAACGTAATATGCAGTGTAACATTGAAAATACCTTATAATATAACGTAATATGCATTGTATCATTGAAAATATCTTATAATGTATCGTAATGTGCAGTGTATCATTGAAAATACCTTATAATATAACGTAATATGCAGTGTATCATTGAATATACCTTATAATATAACGTAATATGCAGTGTATCATGGAAAATACCTTATAATATAACGTAATGTGCAGTGTATCATTGAAAATACCTTATAATATATAGTAGTTTACCATTGAAAATACCTTATAATATAACGTAATATGCAGTGTATCATGGAAAATACCTTATAATATAACGTAATGTGCAGTGTATCATTGAAAATACCTTATAATATATAGTAGTTTACCATTGAAAATACCTTATATTATAACGTAATATGCAGTGTATCATTGAAAATACCTCATAATATATCGTAATATGCAGTGTATCATTGAAAATACCTTATGATATAACGTAATATGCAGTGTATCATTGAAAATACCTTATAATGTATATTAGTTTACCATTGAAAATACCTTATATTATAACGTAATATGCAGTGTATCATTGAAAATACCTTATAATATATCGTAATATGCAGTGTGTCATTGAAAATACCTTATGATATAACGTAATATGCAGTGTATCATTGAAAATACCTTATAATATACCATAATATGCAGTGTATAATTGAAAATACCTTATAATATAACGTAATATGCATTGTATCATTGGAAATATCTTATAATGTATCGTAATGTGCAGTGTATCATTGAAAATACCTTATAATATATAGTAGTTTACCATTGAAAATACCTTATATTATAACGTAATATGCAGTGTATCATTGAAAATACCTCATAATATATCGTAATATGCAGTGTATCATTGAAAATACCTTATGATATAACGTAATATGCAGTGTATCATTGAAAATACCTTATAATATATATTAGTTTACCATTGAAAATACCTTATATTATAACGTAATATGCAGTGTATCATTGAAAATACCTTATAATATATCGTAATATGCAGTGTATCATTGAAAATACCTTATGATATAACGTAATATGCAGTGTATCAATGAAAATACCTTATGATATAACGTAATATGCAGTGTAACATTGAAAATACCTTATAATATAACGTAATATGCATTGTGTCATTGAAAATACCTTATAGTATAACGTAATATGCAGTGTATCATTGAAAATACCTGATAATATATCGTAATTTGTAGTGTATCCTCGAAAATACCTTATAGTATAACGTAATATGCAGTGTATCGTTGAAAGTACCTTATGATATAACGTAATATGCAGTGTAACATTGAAAATACCTTATAATATAACGTAATATGCATTGTATCATTGAAAATATCTTATAATGTATCGTAATGTGCAGTGTATCATTGAAAATACCTTATAATATAACGTAATATGCAGTGTATCATTGAAAATACCTTATAATATAACGTAATATGCAGTGTATCATGGAAAATACCTTATAATATAACGTAATGTGCAGTGTATCATTGAAAATACCTTATAATATATAGTAGTTTACCATTGAAAATACCTTATAATATAACGTAATATGCAGTGTATCATGGAAAATACCTTATAATATAACGTAATGTGCAGTGTATCATTGAAAATACCTTATAATATATAGTAGTTTACCATTGAAAATACCTTATATTATAACGTAATATGCAGTGTATCATTGAAAATACCTCATAATATATCGTAATATGCAGTGTATCATTGAAAATACCTTATGATATAACTAATATGCAGTGTATCATTGAAAATACCTTATAATGTATATTAGTTTACCATTGAAAATACCTTATATTATAACGTAATATGCAGTGTATCATTGAAAATACCTTATAATATATCGTAATATGCAGTGTGTCATTGAAAATACCTTATGATATAACGTAATATGCAGTGTATCATTGAAAATACCTTATAATATACCATAATATGCAGTGTATAATTGAAAATACCTTATAATATAACGTAATATGCATTGTATCATTGGAAATATCTTATAATGTATCGTAATGTGCAGTGTATCATTGAAAATACCTTATAATATAACGTAATATGCAGTGTATCATTGAAAATACCTTATAATATAACGTAATGTGCAGTGTATCATTGAAAATACCTTATAATATATAGTAGTTTACCATTGAAAATACCTTATATTATAACGTAATATGCAGTGTATCATTGAAAATACCTCATAATATATCGTAATATGCAGTGTATCATTGAAAATACCTTATGATATATCGTAATATGCAGTGTATCATTGAAAATACCTTATGATATAACGTAATATGCAGTGTATCAATGAAAATACCTTATGATATAACGTAATATGCAGTGTAACATTGAAAATACCTTATAATATAACGTAATATGCATTGTGTCATTGAAAATACCTTATAGTATAACGTAATATGCAGTGTATCATTGAAAATACCTGATAATATATCGTAATTTGTAGTGTATCCTCGAAAATACCTTATAATATAACGTAATATGCAGTGTATCATCGAAAATACCTTATAATGTATCATTGAAAATACCTTGTAGTATATCGTGATATGCAGTGTATCGTTGAAAGTACCTTATGATATAACGTAATATGCAGTGTAACATTGAAAATACCTTATAATATAACGTAATATGCATTGTATCATTGAAAATATCTTATAATGTATCGTAATGTGCAGTGTATCATTGAAAATACCTTATAATATAACGTAATATGCAGTGTATCATTGAAAATACCTTATAATATAACGTAATATGCAGTGTATCATGGAAAATACCTTATAATATAACGTAATGTGCAGTGTATCATTGAAAATACCTTATAATATATAGTAGTTTACCATTGAAAATACCTTATATTATAACGTAATATGCAGTGTATCATTGAAAATACCTCATAATATATCGTAATATGCAGTGTATCATTGAAAATACCTTATGATATATCGTAATATGCAGTGTATCATTGAAAATACCTTATGATATAACGTAATATGCAGTGTATCATTGAAAATACCTTATAATATACCATAATATGCAGTGTATAATTGAAAATACCTTATAATATAACGTAATATGCATTGTATCATTGGAAATATCTTATAATGTATCGTAATGTGCAGTGTATCATTGAAAATACCTTATAATATATAGTAGTTTACCATTGAAAATACCTTATATTATAACGTAATATGCAGTGTATCATTGAAAATACCTCATAATATATCGTAATATGCAGTGTATCATTGAAAATACCTTATGATATAACGTAATATGCAGTGTATCATTGAAAATACCTTATAATATATATTAGTTTACCATTGAAAATACCTTATATTATAACGTAATATGCAGTGTATCATTGAAAATACCTTATAATATATCGTAATATGCAGTGTATCATTGAAAATACCTTATGATATAACGTAATATGCAGTGTATCAATGAAAATACCTTATGATATAACGTAATATGCAGTGTAACATTGAAAATACCTTATAATATAACGTAATATGCATTGTGTCATTGAAAATACCTTATAGTATAACGTAATATGCAGTGTATCATTGAAAATACCTGATAATATATCGTAATTTGTAGTGTATCCTCGAAAATACCTTATAATATAACGTAATATGCAGTGTATCATCGAAAATACCTTATAATGTATCATTGAAAATACCTTGTAGTATATCGTGATATGCAGTGTATCGTTGAAAGTACCTTATGATATAACGTAATATGCAGTGTAACATTGAAAATACCTTATAATATAACGTAATATGCATTGTATCATTGAAAATATCTTATAATGTATCGTAATGTGCAGTGTATCATTGAAAATACCTTATAATATAACGTAATATGCAGTGTATCATTGAAAATACCTTATAATATAACGTAATATGCAGTGTATCATGGAAAATACCTTATAATATAACGTAATGTGCAGTGTATCATTGAAAATACCTTATAATATATAGTAGTTTACCATTGAAAATACCTTATAATATAACGTAATATGCAGTGTATCATGGAAAATACCTTATAATATAACGTAATGTGCAGTGTATCATTGAAAATACCTTATAATATATAGTAGTTTACCATTGAAAATACCTTATATTATAACGTAATATGCAGTGTATCATTGAAAATACCTTATGATATAACGTAATATGCAGTGTATCATTGAAAATACCTTATAATGTATATTAGTTTACCATTGAAAATACCTTATATTATAACGTAATATGCAGTGTATCATTGAAAATACCTTATAATATATCGTAATATGCAGTGTGTCATTGAAAATACCTTATGATATAACGTAATATGCAGTGTATCATTGAAAATACCTTATAATATACCATAATATGCAGTGTATAATTGAAAATACCTTATAATATAACGTAATATGCATTGTATCATTGAAAATATCTTATAATGTATCGTAATGTGCAGTGTATCATTGAAAATACCTTATAATATAACGTAATATGCAGTGTATCATTGAAAATACCTTATAATATAACGTAATGTGCAGTGTATCATTGAAAATACCTTATAATATATAGTAGTTTACCATTGAAAATACCTTATATTATAACGTAATATGCAGTGTATCATTGAAAATACCTCATAATATATCGTAATATGCAGTGTATCATTGAAAATACCTTATGATATAACGTAATATGCAGTGTATCATTGAAAATACCTTATAATGTATATTAGTTTACCATTGAAAATACCTTATATTATAACGTAATATGCAGTGTATCATTGAAAATACCTTATAATATATCGTAATATGCAGTGTGTCATTGAAAATACCTTATGATATAACGTAATATGCAGTGTATCATTGAAAATACCTTATAATATACCATAATATGCAGTGTATAATTGAAAATACCTTATAATATAACGTAATATGCATTGTATCATTGAAAATATCTTATAATGTATCGTAATGTGCAGTGTATCATTGAAAATACCTTATAATATAACGTAATATGCAGTGTATCATTGAAAATACCTTATAATATAACGTAATGTGCAGTGTATCATTGAAAATACCTTATAATATATAGTAGTTTACCATTGAAAATACCTTATATTATAACGTAATATGCAGTGTATCATTGAAAATACCTCATAATATATCGTAATATGCAGTGTATCATTGAAAATACCTTATGATATATCGTAATATGCAGTGTATCATTGAAAATACCTTATGATATAACGTAATATGCAGTGTATCAATGAAAATACCTTATGATATAACGTAATATGCAGTGTAACATTGAAAATACCTTATAATATAACGTAATATGCATTGTGTCATTGAAAATACCTTATAGTATAACGTAATATGCAGTGTATCATTGAAAATACCTGATAATATATCGTAATTTGTAGTGTATCCTCGAAAATACCTTATAATATAACGTAATATGCAGTGTATCATCGAAAATACCTTATAATGTATCATTGAAAATACCTTGTAGTATATCGTGATATGCAGTGTATCGTTGAAAGTACCTTATGATATAACGTAATATGCAGTGTAACATTGAAAATACCTTATAATATAACGTAATATGCATTGTATCATTGAAAATATCTTATAATGTATCGTAATGTGCAGTGTATCATTGAAAATACCTTATAATATAACGTAATATGCAGTGTATCATTGAAAATACCTTATAATATAACGTAATATGCAGTGTATCATGGAAAATACCTTATAATATAACGTAATGTGCAGTGTATCATTGAAAATACCTTATAATATATAGTAGTTTACCATTGAAAATACGTTATATTATAACGTAATATGCAGTGTATCATTGAAAATACCTCATAATATATCGTAATATGCAGTGTATCATTGAAAATACCTTATGATATAACGTAATATGCAGTGTATCATTGAAAATACCTTATGATATAACGTAATATGCAGTGTATCAATGAAAATACCTTATGATATAACGTAATATGCAGTGCAACATTGAAAATACCTTATAATATAACGTAATATGCATTGTGTCATTGAAAATACCTTATAGTATAACGTAATATGCAGTGTATCATTGAAAATACCTGATAATATATCGTAATTTGTAGTGTATCCTCGAAAATACCTTATAATATAACGTAATATGCAGTGTATCATCGAAAATACCTTATAATGTATCATTGAAAATACCTTGTAGTATATCGTGATATGCAGTGTATCGTTGAAAGTACCTTATGATATAACGTAATATGCAGTGTAACATTGAAAATACCTTATAATATAACGTAATATGCATTGTATCATTGAAAATATCTTATAATGTATCGTAATGTGCAGTGTATCATTGAAAATACCTTATAATATAACGTAATATGCAGTGTATCATTGAAAATACCTTATAATATAACGTAATATGCAGTGTATCATGGAAAATACCTTATAATATATCGTAATGTGCAGTGTATCATTGAAAATACCTTATAATATATAGTAGTTTACCATTGAAAATACCTTATAATATAACGTAATATGCAGTGTATCATGGAAAATACCTTATAATATAACGTAATGTGCAGTGTATCATTGAAAATACCTTATAATATATAGTAGTTTACCAAGAAAATACCTTATATTATAACGTAATATGCAGTGTATCATTGAAAATACCTCATAATATATCGTAATATGCAGTGTATCATTGAAAATACCTTATGATATAACGTAATATGCAGTGTATCATTGAAAATACCTTATAATGTATATTAGTTTACCATTGAAAATACCTTATATTATAACGTAATATGCAGTGTATCATTGAAAATACCTTATAATATATCGTAATATGCAGTGTGTCATTGAAAATACCTTATGATATAACGTAATATGCAGTGTATCATTGAAAATACCTTATAATATACCATAATATGCAGTGTATAATTGAAAATACCTTATAATATAACGTAATATGCATTGTATCATTGGAAATATCTTATAATGTATCGTAATGTGCAGTGTATCATTGAAAATACCTTATAATATAACGTAATATGCAGTGTATCATTGAAAATACCTTATAATATAACGTAATATGCAGTGTATCATGGAAAATACCTTATAATATAACGTAATGTGCAGTGTATCATTGAAAATACCTTATAATATATAGTAGTTTACCATTGAAAATACCTTATATTATAACGTAATATGCAGTGTATCATTGAAAATACCTCATAATATATCGTAATATGCAGTGTATCATTGAAAATACCTTATGATATAACGTAATATGCAGTGTATCATTGAAAATACCTTATAATATATATTAGTTTACCATTGAAAATACCTTATATTATAACGTAATATGCAGTGTATCATTGAAAATACCTTATAATATAACGTAATATGCAGTGTATCATGGAAAATACCTTATAATATAACGTAATATGCAGTGTATCATTGAAAATACCTTATAATATATAGTAGTTTACCATTGAAAATACCTTATATTATAACGTAATATGCAGTGTATCATTGAAAATACCTCATAATATATCGTAATATGCAGTGTATCATTGAAAATACCTTATGATATAACGTAATATGCAGTGTATCATTGAAAATACCTTATAATATATATTAGTTTACCATTGAAAATACCTTATATTATAACGTAATATGCAGTGTATCATTGAAAATACCTTATAGTATATCGTAATGTGCAGTGTATCATTGAAAATACCTTATAATATAACGTAATATGCAGTGTATCATTGAAAATACCTTATAATATAACGTAATATGCAGTGTATCATGGAAAATACCTTATAATATAACGTAATGTGCAGTGTATCATTGAAAATACCTTATAATATATAGTAGTTTACCATTGAAAATACCTTATATTATAACGTAATATGCAGTGTATCATTGAAAATACCTCATAATATAACGTAATATGCAGTGTATCATTGAAAATACCTTATGATATAACGTAATATGCAGTGTATCATTGAAAATACCTTATAATGTATATTAGTTTACCATTGAAAATACCTTATATTATATCGTAATATGCAGTGTATCATTGAAAATACCTTATAATATATCGTAATATGCAGTGTGTCATTGAAAATACCTTATGATATAACGTAATATGCAGTGTATCATTGAAAATACCTTATAATATACCATAATATGCAGTGTATAATTGAAAATACCTTATAATATAACGTAATATGCATTGTATCATTGAAAATATCTTATAATGTATCGTAATGTGCAGTGTATCATTGAAAATACCTTATAATATAACGTAATATGCAGTGTATCATTGAAAATACCTTATAATATAACGTAATGTGCAGTGTATCATTGAAAATACCTTATAATATATAGTAGTTTACCATTGAAAATACCTTATATTATAACGTAATATGCAGTGTATCATTGAAAATACCTCATAATATATCGTAATATGCAGTGTATCATTGAAAATACCTTATGATATATCGTAATATGCAGTGTATCATTGAAAATACCTTATGATATAACGTAATATGCAGTGTATCAATGAAAATACCTTATGATATAACGTAATATGCAGTGTAACATTGAAAATACCTTATAATATAACGTAATATGCATTGTGTCATTGAAAATACCTTATAGTATAACGTAATATGCAGTGTATCATTGAAAATACCTGATAATATATCGTAATTTGTAGTGTATCCTCGAAAATACCTTATAATATAACGTAATATGCAGTGTATCATCGAAAATACCTTATAATGTATCATTGAAAATACCTTGTAGTATATCGTGATATGCAGTGTATCGTTGAAAGTACCTTATGATATAACGTAATATGCAGTGTAACATTGAAAATACCTTATAATATAACGTAATATGCATTGTATCATTGAAAATATCTTATAATGTATCGTAATGTGCAGTGTATCATTGAAAATACCTTATAATATAACGTAATATGCAGTGTATCATTGAAAATACCTTATGATATAACGTAATATGCAGTGTATCATTGAAAATACCTTATAATATAACGTAATATGCAGTGTATCATTGAAAATACCTTATAATATATAGTAGTTTACCATTGAAAATACCTTATATTATAACGTAATATGCAGTGTATCATTGAAAATACCTCATAATATATCGTAATATGCAGTGTATCATTGAAAATACCTTATGATATATCGTAATATGCAGTGTATCATTGAAAATACCTTATGATATAACGTAATATGCAGTGTATCAATGAAAATACCTTATGATATAACGTAATATGCAGTGCAACATTGAAAATACCTTATAATATAACGTAATATGCATTGTGTCATTGAAAATACCTTATAGTATAACGTAATATGCAGTGTATCATTGAAAATACCTGATAATATATCGTAATTTGTAGTGTATCCTCGAAAATACCTTATAATATAACGTAATATGCAGTGTATCATCGAAAATACCTTATAATGTATCATTGAAAATACCTTGTAGTATATCGTAATATGCAGTGTATCGTTGAAAGTACCTTATGATATAACGTAATATGCAGTGTATCATTGAAAATACCTTATAATATAACGTAATATGCATTGTATCATTGAAAATATCTTATAATGTATCGTAATGTGCAGTGTATCATTGAAAATACCTTATAATATAACGTAATATGCAGTGTATCATTGAAAATACCTTATAATATAACGTAATATGCAGTGTATCATGGAAAATACCTTATAATATATCGTAATGTGCAGTGTATCATTGAAAATACCTTATAATATATAGTAGTTTACCATTGAAAATACCTTATAATATAACGTAATATGCAGTGTATCATGGAAAATACCTTATAATATAACGTAATGTGCAGTGTATCATTGAAAATACCTTATAATATATAGTAGTTTACCAAGAAAATACCTTATATTATAACGTAATATGCAGTGTATCATTGAAAATACCTCATAATATATCGTAATATGCAGTGTATCATTGAAAATACCTTATGATATAACGTAATATGCAGTGTATCATTGAAAATACCTTATAATGTATATTAGTTTACCATTGAAAATACCTTATATTATAACGTAATATGCAGTGTATCATTGAAAATACCTTATAATATATCGTAATATGCAGTGTGTCATTGAAAATACCTTATGATATAACGTAATATGCAGTGTATCATTGAAAATACCTTATAATATACCATAATATGCAGTGTATAATTGAAAATACCTTATAATATAACGTAATATGCATTGTATCATTGGAAATATCTTATAATGTATCGTAATGTGCAGTGTATCATTGAAAATACCTTATAATATATCGTAATATGCAGTGTATCATTGAAAATACCTTATAATATAACGTAATATGCAGTGTATCATGGAAAATACCTTATAATATAACGTAATGTGCAGTGTATCATTGAAAATACCTTATAATATATAGTAGTTTACCATTGAAAATACCTTATATTATAACGTAATATGCAGTGTATCATTGAAAATACCTCATAATATATCGTAATATGCAGTGTATCATTGAAAATACCTTATGATATAACGTAATATGCAGTGTATCATTGAAAATACCTTATAATATATATTAGTTTACCATTGAAAATACCTTATATTATAACGTAATATGCAGTGTATCATTGAAAATACCTTATAATATAACGTAATATGCAGTGTATCATGGAAAATACCTTATAATATAACGTAATGTGCAGTGTATCATTGAAAATACCTTATAATATATAGTAGTTTACCATTGAAAATACCTTATATTATAACGTAATATGCAGTGTATCATTGAAAATACCTCATAATATATCGTAATATGCAGTGTATCATTGAAAATACCTTATAATATAACGTAATATGCAGTGTATCATTGAAAATACCTTATAATATATATTAGTTTACCATTGAAAATACCTTATATTATAACGTAATATGCAGTGTATCATTGAAAATACCTTATAGTATATCGTAATATGCAGTGTATCATTGAAAATACCTTATGATATAACGTAATATGCAGTGTATCATTGAAAATACCATATGATATAACGTAATATGCTGTGTAACATTGAAAATACCTTATAATATAACGTAATATGCATTGTGTCATTGAAAATACCTTATAGTATAACGTAATATGCAGTGTATCATTGAAAATACCTGATAATATATCGTAATTTGTAGTGTATCCTCGAAAATACCTTATAATATAACGTAATATGCAGTGTATCATCGAAAATACATTATAATGTATCATTGAAAATACCTTGTAGTATATCGTAATATGCAGTGTATCGTTGAAAGTACCTTATGATATAACGTAATATGCAGTGTAACATTGAAAATACCTTATAATATAACGTAATATGCAGTGTATCATTGAAAATACCTTATAATATACCATAATATGCAGTGTATAATTGAAAATACCTTATAATATAACGTAATATGCATTGTATCATTGGAAATATCTTATAATGTATCGTAATGTGCAGTGTATCATTGAAAATACCTTATAATATAACGTAATATGCAGTGTATCATTGAAAATACCTTATAATATAACGTAATATGCAGTGTATCATGGAAAATACCTTATAATATAACGTAATGTGCAGTGTATCATTGAAAATACCTTATAATATATAGTAGTTTACCATTGAAAATACCTTATAATATAACGTAATATGCAGTGTATCATGGAAAATACCTTATAATATAACGTAATGTGCAGTGTATCATTGAAAATACCTTATAATATATAGTAGTTTACCAAGAAAATACCTTATATTATAACGTAATATGCAGTGTATCATTGAAAATACCTCATAATATATCGTAATATGCAGTGTATCATTGAAAATACCTTATGATATAACGTAATATGCAGTGTATCATTGAAAATACCTTATAATGTATATTAGTTTACCATTGAAAATACCTTATATTATAACGTAATATGCAGTGTATCATTGAAAATACCTTATAATATATCGTAATATGCAGTGTGTCATTGAAAATACCTTATGATATAACGTAATATGCAGTGTATCATTGAAAATACCTTATAATATACCATAATATGCAGTGTATAATTGAAAATACCTTATAATATAACGTAATATGCATTGTATCATTGGAAATATCTTATAATGTATCGTAATGTGCAGTGTATCATTGAAAATACCTTATAATATAACGTAATATGCAGTGTATCATTGAAAATACCTTATAATATAACGTAATATGCAGTGTATCATGGAAAATACCTTATAATATAACGTAATGTGCAGTGTATCATTGAAAATACCTTATAATATATAGTA
The DNA here is from genome assembly GCA_916610255.1 of Lasioglossum lativentre. Taxonomy (NCBI): domain Eukaryota; kingdom Metazoa; phylum Arthropoda; class Insecta; order Hymenoptera; family Halictidae; genus Lasioglossum; species Lasioglossum lativentre. The sequence goes on along the minus strand of CAKAJI010000766.1, from coordinate 248,818 downwards.
GTTTACCATTGAAAATACCTTATATTATAACGTAATATGCAGTGTATCATTGAAAATACCTTATAATATAACGTAATATGCAGTGTATCATTGAAAATACCTTATGATATAACGTAATATGCAGTGTATCATTGAAAATACCTTATAATATATATTAGTTTACCATTGAAAATACCTTATATTATAACGTAATATGCAGTGTATCATTGAAAATACCTTATAATATAACGTAATATGCAGTGTATCATGGAAAATACCTTATAATATAACGTAATATGCAGTGTATCATTGAAAATACCTTATAATATATAGTAGTTTACCATTGAAAATACCTTATATTATAACGTAATATGCAGTGTATCATTGAAAATACCTCATAATATATCGTAATATGCAGTGTATCATTGAAAATACCTTATAATATAACGTAATATGCAGTGTATCATTGAAAATACCTTATAATATATATTAGTTTACCATTGAAAATACCTTATATTATAACGTAATATGCAGTGTATCATTGAAAATACCTTATAGTATATCGTAATATGCAGTGTATCATTGAAAATACCTTATGATATAACGTAATATGCAGTGTATCATTGAAAATACCATATGATATAACGTAATATGCAGTGTAACATTGAAAATACCTTATAATATAACGTAATATGCATTGTGTCATTGAAAATACCTTATAGTATAACGTAATATGCAGTGTATCATTGAAAATACCTGATAATATATCGTAATTTGTAGTGTATCCTCGAAAATACCTTATAATATAACGTAATATGCAGTGTATCATCGAAAATACCTTATAATGTATCATTGAAAATACCTTGTAGTATATCGTAATATGCAGTGTATCGTTGAAAGTACCTTATGATATAACGTAATATGCAGTGTAACATTGAAAATACCTTATAATATAACGTAATATGCAGTGTATCATTGAAAATACCTTATATTATAACGTAATATGCAGTGTATCATTGAAAATACCTTATGATATAACGTAATATGCAGTGTAACATTGAAAATACCTTATAATATAACGTAATATGCATTGTGTCATTGAAAATACCTTATAGTATATCGTAATATGCAGTGTATCGTTGAAAGTACCTTATGATATAACGTAATATGCAGTGTAACATTGAAAATACCTTATAATATAACGTAATATGCATTGTATCATTGAAAGTATCTTATAATGTATCGTAATGTGCAGTGTATCATTGAAAATACCTTATAATATAACGTAATATGCAGTGTATCATTGAAAATACCTTATAATATAACGTAATATGCAGTGTATCATGGAAAATACCTTATAATATAACGTAATGTGCAGTGTATCATTGAAAATACCTTATAATATATAGTAGTTTACCATTGAAAATACCTTATAATATAACGTATTATGCAGTGTATCATTGAAAATACCTGATAATATATCGTAATTTGTAGTGTATCCTCGAAAATACCTTATAATATAACGTAATATGCAGTGTATCATCGAAAATACCTTATAATGTATCATTGAAAATACCTTGTAGTATATCGTAATATACAGTGTATCGTTGAAAGTACCTTATGATATAACGTAATATGCAGTGTAACATTGAAAATACCTTATAATATAACGTAATATGCATTGTATCATTGAAAATATCTTATAATGTATCGTAATGTGCAGTGTATCATTGAAAATACCTTATAATATAACGTAATACGCAGTGTATCATTGAAAATACCTTATAATATAACGTAATATGCAGTGTATCATGGAAAATACCTTATAATATAACGTAATATGCAGTGTATCATTGAAAATACCTTATAATATATAGTAGTTTACCATTGAAAATACCTTATATTATAACGTAATATGCAGTGTATCATTGAAAATACCTCATAATATATCATAATATGCAGTGTATCATTGAAAATACCTTATGATATAACGTAATATGCAGTGTATCATTGAAAATACCTTATGATATAACGTAATATGCAGTGTAACATTGAAAATACCTTATAATATAACGTAATATGCATTGTATCATTGAAAATATCTTATAATGTATCGTAATGTGCAGTGTATCATTGAAAATACCTTATAATATAACGTAATACGCAGTGTATCATTGAAAATACCTTATATTATAACGTAATATGCAGTGTATCATTGAAAATACCTGATAATATATCGTAATTTGTAGTGTATCCTCGAAAATACCTTATAATATAACGTAATATGCAGTGTATCATCGAAAATACCTAATAATGTATCATTGAAAATACCTTGTAGTATATCGTAATATGCAGTTATCGTTGAAAGTACCTTATGATATAACGTAATATGCAGTGTAACATTGAAAATACCTTATAATATAACGTAATATGCAGTGTATCATTGAAAACACCTTATAATATAACGTAATATGCAGTGTATCATTGAAAATACCTGATAATATATCGTAATTTGTAGTGTATCATTGAAAATACCTTATAATATAACATAATATGCAGTGTATCATTGAAAATACCTAATAATATAACGTAATATGCATTGTATCATTGAAAATACCATATAATATATAGTAATATGCAGTGTATCATTGAAAATACCTTATAATATATAGTAGTTTACCATTGAAAATACCTTATAATATAACGTAATATGCAGTGTATCATTGAAAATACCTTATAATATAACGTAATATGCAGTGTATCATTGAAAATACCTCATAATATATCGTAATATGCAGTGTATCATTGAAAATACCTTATGATATAACGTAATATGCAGTGTATCATTGAAAATACCTTATAATATATATTAGTTTACCATTGAAAATACCTTATATTATAACGTAATATGCAGTGTATCATTGAAAATACCTTATAGTATATCGTAATATGCAGTGTATCATTGAAAATACCTTATGATATAACGTAATATGCAGTGTATCATTGAAAATACCATATGATATAACGTAATATGCAGTGTAACATTGAAAATACCTTATAATATAACGTAATATGCATTGTGTCATTGAAAATACCTTATAGTATAACGTAATATGCAGTGTATCATTGAAAATACCTGATAATATATCGTAATTTGTAGTGTATCCTCGAAAATACCTTATAATATAACGTAATATGCAGTGTATCATCGAAAATACATTATAATGTATCATTGAAAATACCTTGTAGTATATCGTAATATGCAGTGTATCGTTGAAAGTACCTTATGATATAACGTAATATGCAGTGTAACATTGAAAATACCTTATAATATAACGTAATATGCAGTGTATCATTGAAAATACCTTATATTATAACGTAATATGCAGTGTATCATTGAAAATACCTTATGATATAACGTAATATGCAGTGTAACATTGAAAATACCTTATAATATAACGTAATATGCAGTGTATCATTGAAAATACCTTATAGTATATCGTAATATGCAGTGTATCGTTGAAAGTACCTTATGATATAACGTAATATGCAGTGTAACATTGAAAATACCTTATAATATAACGTAATATGCATTGTATCATTGAAAGTATCTTATAATGTATCGTAATGTGCAGTGTATCATTGAAAATACCTTATAATATAACGTAATATGCAGTGTATCATTGAAAATACCTTATAATATAACGTAATATGCAGTGTATCATGGAAAATACCTTATAATATAACGTAATGTGCAGTGTATCATTGAAAATACCTTATAATATATAGTAGTTTACCATTGAAAATACCTTATAATATAACGTATTATGCAGTGTATCATTGAAAATACCTGATAATATATCGTAATTTGTAGTGTATCCTCGAAAATACCTTATAATATAACGTAATATGCAGTGTATCATCGAAAATACCTTATAATGTATCATTGAAAATACCTTGTAGTATATCGTAATATACAGTGTATCGTTGAAAGTACCTTATGATATAACGTAATATGCAGTGTAACATTGAAAATACCTTATAATATAACGTAATATGCATTGTATCATTGAAAATATCTTATAATGTATCGTAATGTGCAGTGTATCATTGAAAATACCTTATAATATAACGTAATACGCAGTGTATCATTGAAAATACCTTATAATATAACGTAATATGCAGTGTATCATGGAAAATACCTTATAATATAACGTAATGTGCAGTGTATCATTGAAAATACCTTATAATATATAGTAGTTTACCATTGAAAATACCTTATATTATAACGTAATATGCAGTGTATCATTGAAAATACCTCATAATATATCATAATATGCAGTGTATCATTGAAAATACCTTATGATATAACGTAATATGCAGTGTATCATTGAAAATACCTTATGATATAACGTAATATGCAGTGTAACATTGAAAATACCTTATAATATAACGTAATATGCATTGTATCATTGAAAATATCTTATAATGTATCGTAATGTGCAGTGTATCATAGAAAATACCTTATAATATAACGTAATACGCAGTGTATCATTGAAAATACCTTATATTATAACGTAATATGCAGTGTATCATTGAAAATACCTGATAATATATCGTAATTTGTAGTGTATCCTCGAAAATACCTTATAATATAACGTAATATGCAGTGTATCATCGAAAATACCTAATAATGTATCATTGAAAATACCTTGTAGTATATCGTAATATGCAGTTATCGTTGAAAGTACCTTATGATATAACGTAATATGCAGTGTAACATTGAAAATACCTTATAATATAACGTAATATGCAGTGTATCATTGAAAATACCTTATAATATAACGTAATATGCAGTGTATCATTGAAAATACCTGATAATATATCGTAATTTGTAGTGTATCATTGAAAATACCTTATAATATAACATAATATGCAGTGTATCATTGAAAATACCTAATAATATAACGTAATATGCATTGTATCATTGAAAATACCATATAATATATAGTAATATGCAGTGTATCATTGAAAATACCTTATAATATATAGTAGTTTACCATTGAAAATACCTTATAATATAACGTAATATGCAGTGTATCATTGAAAATACCTTATAATATAACGTAATATGCAGTGTATCATTGAAAATACCTGATAATATATCGTAATTTGTAGTGTATCCTCGAAAATACCTTATAATATAACGTAATATGCAGTGTATCATCGAAAATACCTTATAATGTATCATTGAAAATACCTTGTAGTATATCGTAATATGCAGTTATCGTTGAAAGTACCTTATGATATAACGTAATATGCAGTGTAACATTGAAAATACCTTATAATATAACGTAATATGCAGTGTATCATCGAAAATACCTAATAATGTATCATTGAAAATACCTTGTAGTATATCGTAATATGCAGTTATCGATGAAAGTACCTTATGATATAACGTAATATGCAGTGTAACATTGAAAATACCTTATAATATAACGTAATATGCAGTGTATCATTGAAAACACCTTATAATATAACGTAATATGCAGTGTATCATTGAAAATACCTGATAATATATCGTAATTTGTAGTGTATCCTCGAAAATACCTTATGATATAACGTAATATGCAGTGTAACATTGAAAATACCTTATAATATAACGTAATATGCAGTGTATCATGGAAAATACCTTATAATATAACGTAATAAGCAGTGTATCATTGAAATTACCTTATAATATATAGTAGTTTACCATTGAAAATACCTTATAAAATAACGTAATATGCAGTGTATCATTGAAAATTCCTTATAATATATCGTAATTTGTAGTGTATTATTGAAAATACCTTATAATACAACGTAATATGCAGTGTATCATTGAAAATACCTTATAATACAACGTAATGTGCAGTGTATCATTGAAAATACCTTATAATATACCATAATATGCAGTGTATAATTGAAAATACCTAATAATATAACGTAATATGCATTGTATCATTGAAAATACCTTATAATATAACATAATATGCAGTGTATCATTGAAAATACCTTATAATATAACATAATATGCAGTGTATCATTGAAAATACCTTATAATGTAACGTAATATGCAGTGTATCATCGAAAATACCTTATAGTATATCGTAATATGCAGTGTATCGTTGAAAATACCTTATAATATAACGTAATATGCAGTGTATCATTGCAAATACCTAATGATATAACGTAATATGCAGTGTATCATTGAAAATACCTTATGATATAACGTAATATGCAGTGTAACATTGAAAATACCTTATAATATAACGTAATATGCAGTGTATCATTGAAAATACCTTATAATATAACATAATATGCAGTGTATCATTGAAAATACCTTATAATATACCGTAATATGCAGTGTGTCATTGAAAATACCTTATAATATACCGTAATATGCAGTGTATCATTGAAAATCTCTCTATTATATAAAATAGTTTTGTGGTTTCTGTCCGACTAAAACGCCGAGCCGGTTGCCTTCTGAAGGGGAACCGAAAATTGAGAAGCGGGTTGCCTAGCGAAGGGGACCTGAAATTGAGCCGCGTAACAGTGTGTATTATTCAGAGAGAGAGAGAGAGCGGGAGAGAGAGAGAGAGCGGGAGAGAGAGAGCGGGAGAGAGAGAAAGAGAGCGGGAGAGAGAGAGAGAGCGGTAGAGTGAGTGGGGGAGAGAGCGGTAGAGAGAGAGAGAGAGAGAGAGAGAGAGAGAGAGAGAGAGAGAGAGAGAGAGCGGGAGAGAGAGGGAGAGAGCGGGAGAGAGAGACAGAGAGAGGGAGAGAGAGAGAGAGAGAGCGGGAGAGAGAGAGAGAGAGAGCGGGAGAGAGAGAGAGAGCGGTAGAGAGAGCGGTAGAGTGAGTGGGGGAGAGAGCGGTAGAGAGAGTGAGAGAGAGAGCGGGAGAGTGCGGGAGCGGGAGAGAGGGAGAGAGAGAGCGGAAGAGAGCGGGAGAGTGCGAGAGCGAGAGAGAGCGGGAGCGGGAGAGAGCGTGAGCGGGAGAGAGCGGGAGCGGGAGAGAGCGGGAGCGGGAGAGAGCGGGAGCGGGAGAGAGCGAGAGCGGGAGAGAGCGGGAGAGAGTGGGAGAGAGCGGGAGAGAGAGAGAGGGAGAGCGGGAGAGAGAGAGAGCGGGGGAGAGCGGGAGAGAGCGGGAGAGAGCTGGAGAGTGCGGGAGCGGCAGAGAGAGAGAGAGAGAGCGGAAGAGAGCGGGAGAGTGCGGGAGCGGGAGAGAGCGGGAGCGGGAGAGAGCGTGAGCGGGAGAGAGCGGGAGCGGGAGAGAGCGGGAGCGGGAGAGAGCGGGAGCGGGAGAGTGCGGGAGCGGGAGAGAGCGGGAGCGGGAGAGAGAGCGGGAGTGAGCGGGAGAGAGAGAGCGGGAGAAAGAGAGAGAGAGCTGCAGAGAGAGCCGGAGAAAGAGAGAGAGAGAGCGAGAGACAGCGGGAGACAGCGGGAGAGAGTGGGAGAGAGCGGGAGAGAGAGAGAGAGAGAGAGAGAGAGAGAGAGAGAGAGAGAGCGGGAGAGAGAGGGAGAGAGCGGGAGAGAGCGGGAGAGAGAGGGAGAGAGAGAGAGAGAGAGAGAGAGCGGGAGAGAGAGAGAGAGAGCGGTAGAGAGAGCGGTAGAGTGAGTGGGGGAGAGAGCGGTAGAGAGAGTGAGAGAGAGAGCGGAAGAGAGCGGGAGAGAGCGGGAGAGTGCGGGAGCGGGAGAGAGGGAGAGAGAGAGCGGAAGAGAGCGGGAGAGTGCGAGAGCGAGAGAGAGCGGGAGCGGGAGAGAGCGTGAGCGGGAGAGAGCGGGAGCGGGAGAGAGCGGGAGCGGGAGAGTGCGGGAGCGGGAGAGAGCGGGAGCGGGAGAGAGCGGGAGCGGTAGAGAGCGGGAGCGGGAGAGAGCGGGAGAGAGAGCGGGAGTGAGCGGGAGAGAGAGCGGGAGAAAGAGAGAGAGAGCTGAAGAGAGAGCCGGAGAAAGAGACAGAGAGAGAGAGAGCGAGAGACAGCGGGAGACAGCGGGAGAGAGTGGGAGAGAGCGGGAGAGAGAGAGGGAGAGAGAGAGAGCGGGGGAGAGCGGGAGAGAGCGGGAAAGAGCGGGGGAGAGAGAGCGGGAGAGGGCGGGAGACAGCGGGAGACAGCGGGAGAGAGCGGGAGAGTGCGGGAGCGGAGAGAGCCGGACCGGAGAGAGCGGGAGAGAGAGCGGGGGAGAGCGGGAGAGAGAGCGGGAGAAAGAGAGAGAGCTGAAGATAGAGCGGGAGAAAGAGAGAGAGAGAGAGAGACAGAGAGAGAGACAGAGAGAAAGAGAGAGAGCGGGAGAGAGCGGGAGAGAGCGGGAGAGAGCGGGAGAGAGCGGGTGTGAGCGGGGGAGAGCGGGAGAGCGCGGGGGAGTACGGGAGAGAGAGAGCGGGAGTGAGCGGGAGAGAGCGGGAGAGAGAGTGGGAGAAAGAGAGAGAGGAAACACTGCGTGTGTGCTGAATTAAACCAGTCTCGGGCGATTGGTACTCTGAGAATCGGCTGGAGCAGGTCCGGGCTGACCTCGCGCTGGCCGGTCGGGTGGTGTAGCTGATACTATGTCACCGCCTCTGAGAGCATCAGTTGCTTACTTCTGAATAAAACCACTAAACACAATTGAAATTATATCGCGCATCCTATACACCAACAATGGGACGACCAAAATTAGAAAAGACAAACGAAGAAATCGAAGAAAGAAATTTTCGGAACAAGGAACGAAATACAATACAACGACGTCATAAAAGAAAGACCAAGAATAAACATAACCTTAAATTAAAAAAACGAAAAGAAATGTTGGGTCTCTATACTTCGAACGAAGAAATCGAGTATTTAGATTCTGGGGACTTGGAAAAGAAATGTAACTTTTGCGGTGCCTTGACATTCGTTTCCGAAGCATCAAGGTCCAAACACAGTTGTTGTCATCAAGGGAAAATTGTGTTGCCAAAAAGTAATTCATACCCCGAAGAAATAAAAGAGCTTATATTCGGAACTGGAGAAATAAATCGTCATTTTCGTGATAATATCAGAATTTACAACAATCTGTTTGCATTCGCTTCTTTCAACGCACAGAATGTGGACCTAAAAGGAAACGGACCTTATTCTATGCGAATTGTTGGAGAGGCTACTGTGAAAGCGACCACTTCTTTGGAGACAAAATCCGGTGAACCGCATTTCGGACAGATCTATATTTATGACGATGGTGAGGCTATGTTCGAGCGGTCCAAAAGATTGAAGCGTACAGATGTGCTGGAGATTCTACAACCTATAATGAATCGTAATCCTTATGCGGAAAAATTTAGGAATCTGTACGAAATCCAAAGCAAGAACATCGATAAAGAATATCATTTGAGCTTCTACAGTCTGACAAAGGATCATCCGAGAGTTTACAATAATCCAACGTGTCAAGAATTGGCTGCTATCATATCATCAAAAAAAGGGACCATTGAAGATAAAGTGGACATCAGAGTTTATCCCAGAGCAGAAACCGATTCTCGAATACTATCTTTCAACTCTCTTCATACCGATCCTCTGCTGTTTCCTCTGTTGTTTCCCAATGGTGAAACAGGATGGAATTATAATTTGACTCAACATAATTCCAATAAGCGAATTACAGCTAGCCAGTACTACGGATATAAACTCGCCATTCGACCCGATGATTTAAATCAATTATTATGGTCTCAACGCTTGACTCAGCATTATATCATTAATTGTTATCTCAAAATCGAAAGTAATAGATTGTATTATGTGCGTTCGAATCAATCTCAACTGCGATCCGAACATATTCAAGGATTGATAGACCATATCCAAAATTCATCAATAAACAACTCCGATACATTCAAAGTTGGCAAAGCCGTGATTCTACCCTGCACTTATCGAGGAAGTCCCAGAGCCATGCAACAGCTGTATCACGATGCTATGGCCATTTCCAGAAATATAGGTAGACCGGATTTATTTATTACCATGACCTGTAATCCTAAATCGCCCGAAATTAAAAGATTTCTGAAGGATTATCCACCCGGAACGTCAGCAACTGATGTACCCACTTTTGTCTGTCGACTGTTTTACCAAAAGTGTCTGGCTCTCATAAACGAATTGACATCAGTGTTTGGAGTGGTGAGAGCGTACATCTATACGATAGAATTTCAAAAACGTGGCCTCCCACATATGCATCTTTTGGTGACTCTGAACGAAAAACTGTTGACTTCGGATGATGTAGATAAATTCGTTCGAGCGGAAATGCCTAATAAAGACGAAGATCCGGAATTGTGGTATAAGGTGATACAGCACATGTCTCACGGACCACACACGGATACATCACCGTGTTGGGACCAGGAGAAAAAAATCTGTTCGAAAAAATTTCCAAAACCTTTTATTGATGTGACAGACATGACTAAACCCGGATTCCCTATTTACAGAAGAAGAGACAACAGGAGAGAGTGTCATACCTTCCACAGAAAAAAAAACGTCTTGGTAGATAATTCTATGATAGTCCCTTACAACCCGTATCTCTTGAAACGCTTTAACTGCCATATAAACGTGGAATATTGTGCTTCGGTAATGAGTATCAAGTACATTTACAAATACATTCATAAAGGACACGATAGAGCGAGGATACAGGTTTCTAAAGATCAAATGAGAGATGAAATTCAATCGTATTTGGACACACGCTATGTCAGTGCCATGGAAAGCGCCTGGCATATTATGGAACTTCCCATGCACGCAAGAAGCCATTTTGTGGAATTATTACCGGTTCATTTACCAGGACAGAATATAATAACGTTTCAAGAAGGAAAAGAAAAGGAAGCGTTGGAAAAAAGAAGTAAGAAGACTAAATTATTGGCCTATTTCGAGTTGAATAAAACAGATGAAAACGCCAGAGGACTTACCTACACTCAAATACCCATACATTACACTTGGAACAAAAGCCGTAATGTTTGGCTTCCTAGGAAAAATAATTATAAAGTGGTAGCCCGTTTGAACATAGTATCTCCACGCGACATAGAAAGATTTCATCTTAAATTACTTCTTAGAGAATTCAAAGGAGCTACCTCATACGAAGACATTTTGACAATCGAAGGGCATAAGTATAAAACCTTTCAAGAAGCTGCAAGGGCCGCAGGCCTTTCAAAATCCGAAGATCACATAGCTGAAATCTTAGAAGATGCCGCTTCTGTTATGATGCCTTATAAACTACGCCACTTTTTTGTATATCTGTTAATCAGTGAAGAACTGGACGCCTCTCAGATGTGGAGCAGATTCAAGGAAAGGCTGTATGAAGATTCGAACGAGGCTACTGCTTTATTGATTATCAGAGATTTGTTGGAAAAGGAAGGAATGACAATGGAACAATTTGGTTTAACAAATTTGATTAATGAAACAGATGTTTTATTTGGTGAAGTGTACAAAGAAAGTCTTACAATTAATGAACACAAAATGATATTTGAACAATTATACAGTCAACTGAATGAAGATCAATTGTCGATATTCGACAAAATAAAAAAATCTATTACCGGCAATTCGTCTGATAAACTATTCTTTGTAGATGGACCAGACGGTACCGGTAAGACGTTTTTTTATAAGTGCTTGGTTCACTATTGTAAGCAACTGGAAAAAAAAGTTGCAACGATAGCCTGGACTGGAATAGCCGCTATACTTCTCCCTTACGGGCGAACGGCTCATAAAACGTTCAATTTGCCGTTGAATGTCGTTGATGAAAACGCTACTTTGAACTGGACACGTAAGTTGAAACAAACTATAGGAGCGGTGGAGATTATTATATGGGACGAAGCTTCTATGATTCCTAAACACATACTGGCAATGATCGACCGAACATTCAGAGATATATACCGGTCCGATGAGCCGTTTGCCGGAAGAATATTTATCATGGGCGGAGATTTCCGTCAAGTTCTCCCGGTCGTGAAAAAGGGAGGAAGAAGACAAATATTTGAGGCTTGCCTTAAAAAAAGCCATTTGTGGTCGCGATTCATCAAGACCAAATTCACAAGGAACATGCGAGCCGATAAAGATTCTGTTGAGTTCGCTCAATGGTTGTTGGACATAGGCGAGAATAAGATAAAAACATTGGTGATTCCAGAAGATATGCTGTGTGAAGATTTAATCTCCGAGTTCTATCCTTCCGATATTAATATCCAGGAAATGGCATCAAGAACAATACTTGCAGCTAGAAATGACGAGGTCCGGAAAATAAATTCCACAATTTTGAACAGATTACCAGGGGATGTTATCAGATGTCTTTCTATCGATCAAGCTGGATACCTTAGCCGAGACGAAGCCGACGAAGAAAAAGTGAATTTACAATACACCGCGGAATATCTGTCTTCTTTGACTCCATCTGGATTGCCACCAGCTGAGTTGAACTTGAAAGTTGGATGTATCGTCATGCTGCTCAGAAATCTTTGCATTTCGGACGGTCTCTGCAACGGTACCAGAATGGTTGTCCAAAAAATAAATCGGAATATTTTGATGTGTGAGATTCTAACTGGAGATCGAAAAGGAGATATAGTACCCATTCCAAAAATCACAGTAGATACCAGAGGTGATTTGGAAATGCCGTTTGTGTTGAAAAGAACCCAGTTTCCTGTTAGGTTGGCATTTTCTATGACAATCAACAAATCACAGGGGCAAACGTTCGATAAAGTTGGACTGATCGTTACATCGACTGAAACTATATTTACACATGGACAGCTGTACGTTGCCTTTTCCAGATGTCGGTCAAGGGGGGGTATCAGAATCGAATGTAATCTGGCAGATAAGAAAATAAAGAACATTGTTTTTGATGAAGCTTTAAATTAGAGTGAATCAATTTGGGTGTAATTTGAATTGAAAATACAAAAAAAGTTTACATTCATCTTGATTGTTTTTATTTCATTACTCTCATTCCTTTTTATTTTTTTCTCATAATTTTATTCCAGAATTCTCGAGGCGCTGCGGGGGTTGGCGAGCGGAGCGAGCAGGGGGCAGAGCCCCCTAGTACCATATAATATATAGTAATATGCAGTGTATCATTGAAAATACCTTATAATATATAGTAGTTTACCATTGAAAATACCTTATAATACAACGTAATATGCAGTGTATCATTGAAAATACCTTATAATACAACGTAATGTGCAGTGTATCATTGAAAATACCTTATAATATACCATAATATGCAGTGTATAATTGAAAATACCTAATAATATAACGTAATATGCATTGTATCATTGAAAATACCTTATAATATAACATAATATGCAGTGTATCATTGAAAATACCTTATAATATAACATAATATGCAGTGTATCATTGAAAATACCTTATAATGTAACGTAATATGCAGTGTATCATTGAAAATACCATATAATATATAGTAATATGCAGTGTATCATTGAAAATACCATATAATATATAGTAGTTTACCATTGAAAATACCTTATAATATAACGTAATATGCAGTGTATCATTGAAAATACCTTATAATATAACGTAATATGCAGTGTATCATTGAAAATACCTGATAATATATCGTAATTTGTAGTGTATCCTCGAAAATACCTTATAATATAACGTAATATGCAGTGTATCATCGAAAATACCTTATAATGTATCATTGAAAATACCTTGTAGTATATCGTAATATGCAGTTATCGTTGAAAGTACCTTATGATATAACGTAATATGCAGTGTAACATTGAAAATACCTTATAATATAACGTAATATGCAGTGTATCATTGAAAATACCTTATAATATAACGTAATATGCAGTGTATCATTGAAAATACCTGATAATATATCGTAATTTGTAGTGTATCCTCGAAAATACCTTATGATATAACGTAATATGCAGTGTAACATTGAAAATACCTTATAATATAACGTAATATGCAGTGTATCATGGAAAATACCTTATAATATAACGTAATAAGCAGTGTATCATTGAAATTACCTTATAATATGTAGTAGTTTACCATTGAAAATACCTTATAAAATAACGTAATATGCAGTGTATCATTGAAAATTCCTTATAATATATCGTAATTTGTAGTGTATTATTGAAAATACCTTATAATACAACGTAATATGCAGTGTATCATTGAAAATACCTTATAATACAACGTAATGTGCAGTGTATCATTGAAAATACCTTATAATATACCATAATATGCAGTGTATAATTGAAAATACCTTATAATATAACGTAATATGCATTGTATCATTGAAAATATCTTATAATGTATCGTAATGTGCAGTGTATCATTGAAAATACCTTATAATATAACGTAATACGCAGTGTATCATTGAAAATACCTTATAATATAACGTAATATGCAGTGTATCATTGAAAATACCTGATAATATATCGTAAGTTGTAGTGTATCCTCGAAAATACCTTATAATATAACGAAATATGCAGTGTATCATTGAAAATACCTTATAATATAACGTAATATGCAGTGTATCATGGAAAATACCTTATAATATAACGTAATATGCAGTGTGTATTTGAAAATTCCTTATAATATATCGTAATTTGTAGTGTATTATTGAAAATACCTTATAATATAACGTAATATGCAGTGTATCATTGAAAATACCATATAATATATCTTAATATGCAGTGTATCATCGAAAATACCTTATAATGTATCATTGAAAATACCTTATAGTATATCGTAATATGCAGTGTATCGTTGAAAATACCTTATGATATAACGTAATATGCAGTGTAACATTGAAAATACCTTATAATATAACGTAATATGCAGAGTATCATTGAAAATACCTTATGATATAACGTAATATGCAGTGTAACATTGAAAATACCTTATAATATAACGTAATATGCAGTGTATCATTGAAAATACCTTATAATATAACATAATATGCAGTGTATCATTGAAAATACCTTATAATATAACATAATATGCAGTGTATCTTTGAAAATACCTTATAATATAAAGTAATATGCAGTGTATCATTGAAAATACCATATAATATATAGTAATATGCAGTGTATCATTGAAAATACCTTATAATATATAGTAGTTTACCATTGAAAATACCTTATAAAATAACGTAATATGCAGTGTATCATTGAAAATTCCTTATAATATATCGTAATTTGTAGTGTATTATTGAAAATACCTTATAATACAACGTAATATGCAGTGTATCATTGAAAATACCTTATAATACAACGTTATGTGCAGTGTATCATTGAAAATACCTTATAATATATCGCAATATGTAGTTTATCATTGAAAATACCTTATAATATAACGTAATATGCAGTGTATCATTGAAAATACCTTATAATATAACGTAATATGTAGTTTATCATTGAAAATACCTTATAATATAACGTAATATGCAGTGTATCATGGAAAATACCTTATAATATAACGTAATATGCAGTGTGTATTTGAAAATTCCTTATAATATATCGTAATTTGTAGTGTATTATTGAAAATACCTTATAATATAACGTAATATGCAGTGTATCATTGAAAATACCATATAATATATCTTAATATGCAGTGTATCATCGAAAATACCTTATAATGTATCATTGAAAATACCTTATAGTATATCGTAATATGCAGTGTATCGTTGAAAATACCTTATGATATAACGTAATATGCAGTGTAACATTGAAAATACCTTATAATATAACGTAATATGCAGAGTATCATTGAAAATACCTTACAATATAACGTAATATGCAGTGTATCATTGAAAATACCTGATAATATATCGTAATTTGTAGTGTATCCTCGAAAATACCTTATAATATAACGTAATATGCAGTGTATCATTGCAAATACCTAATGATATAACGTAATATGCAGTGTATCATTGAAAATACCTTATGATATAACGTAATATGCAGTGTAACATTGAAAATACCTTATAATATAACGTAATATGCAGTGTATCATTGAAAATACCTGATAATATATCGTAAGTTGTAGTGTATCCTCGAAAATACCTTATAATATAACGAAATATGCAGTGTATCATTGAAAATACCTTATAATATAACGTAATATGCAGTGTATCATGGAAAATACCTTATAATATAACGTAATATGCAGTGTATATTTGAAAATTCCTTATAATATATCGTAATTTGTAGTGTATTATTGAAAATACCTTATAATATAACGTAATATGCAGTGTATCATTGAAAATACCATATAATATATCTTAATATGCAGTGTATCATCGAAAATACCTTATAATGTATCATTGAAAATACCTTATAGTATATCGTAATATGCAGTGTATCGTTGAAAATACCTTATGATATAACGTAATACGCAGTGTATCATTGAAAATACCTTATAAAAATAACGTAATATGCAGTGTAACATTGAAAATACCTTATAATATAACGTAATATGCAGTGTATCATTGAAAATACCATATAATATATCTTAATATGCAGTGTATCATCGAAAATACCTTATAATGTATCATTGAAAATACCTTATAGTATATCGTAATATGCAGTGTATCGTTGAAAATACCTTATGATATAACGTAATATGCAGTGTAACATTGAAAATACCTTATAATATAACGTAATATGCAGAGTATCATTGAAAATACCTTATAATATAACGTAATATGCAGTGTATCATTGAAAATACCTGATAATATATCGTAATTTGTAGTGTATCCTCGAAAATACCTTATAATATAACGTAATATGCAGTGTATCATTGCAAATACCTAATGATATAACGTAATATGCAGTGTATCATTGAAAATACCTTATGATATAACGTAATATGCAGTGTAACATTGAAAATACCTTATAATATAACGTAATATGCAGTGTATCATTGAAAATACCTTATAATATAACATAATATGCAGTGTATCATTGAAAATACCTTATAATATAACATAATATGCAGTGTATCATTGAAAATACCTTATAATATAACGTAATATGCAGTGTATCATTGAAAATACCATATAATATATAGTAATATGCAGTGTATCATTGAAAATACCTTATAATATATAGTAGTTTACCATTGAAAATACCTTATAATATAACGTAATATGCAGTGTATCACTGAAAATACCTTATAATATAACGTAATATGCATTGTATCATTGAAAATACCTTATAATGTATCGTAATGTGCAGTGTATCATTGAAAATACCTTATAATATAACGTAATACGCAGGGTATCATTGAAAATACATTATAATATAACGTAATATGCAGTGTATCATTGAAAATACCTGATAATATATCGTAATTTGTAGTGTATCCTCGAAAATACCTTATAATATAACGTAATATGCAGTGTATCATCGAAAATACCTTATAATGTATCATTGAAAATACCTTGTAGTATATCGTAATATGCAGTGTATCATTGAAAATACCTGATAATATATCGTAATTTGTAGTGTATCCTCGAAAATACCTTATGATATAACGTAATATGCAGTGTAACATTGAAATTACCTTATAATATATAGTAGTTTACCATTGAAAATACCTTATAAAATAACGTAATATGCACTGTATCATTGAAAATACCTTATAATATATCGTAATATGCAGTGTGTCATTGAAAATACCTTATGATATAACGTAATATGCAGTGTATCATTGAAAATACCTTATAATATAACATAATATGCAGTGTATCATTGAAAATACCTTATAATATAACATAATATGCAGTGTATCATTGAAAATACCTTATAATATAACGTAATATGCAGTGTATCATTGAAAATACCATATAATATATCGTAATATGCAGTGTATCGTTGAAAATACCTTATAATATATAGTAGTTTACGATTGAAAATACCTTATAATATAACGTAATATGCAGTGTATCATTGAAAATACCTGATAATATATCGTAAGTTGTAGTGTATCCTCGAAAATACCTTATAATATAACGAAATATGCAGTGTATCATTGAAAATACCTTATAATATAACGTAATATGCAGTGTATCATGGAAAATACCTTATAATATAACGTAATATGCAGTGTATATTTGAAAATTCCTTATAATATATCGTAATTTTTAGTGTATTATTGAAAATACCTTATAATATAACGTAATATGCAGTGTAACATTGAAAATGCCTTATAATATAACGTAATACGCAGTGTATCATTGAAAATACCTTATAAAAATAACGTAATATGCAGAGTATCATTGAAAATACCTTATAATATAACGTAATATGCAGTGTATCATTGAAAATACCTGATAATATATCGTAATTTGTAGTGTATCCACGAAAATACCTTATAATATAACGTAATATGCAGTGTATCATTGCAAATACCTAATGATATAACGTAATATGCAGTGTATCATTGAAAATACCTTATGATATAACGTAATATGCAGTGTAACATTGAAAATACCTTATAATATAACGTAATATGCAGTGTATCATTGAAAATACCTTATAATATAACATAATATGCAGTGTATCATTGAAAATACCTTATAATATAACATAATATGCAGTGTATCATTGAAAATACCTTATAATATAACGTAATATGCAGTGTATCATTGAAAATACCATATAATATATAGTAATATGCAGTGTATCATTGAAAATACCTTATAATATATAGTAGTTTACCATTGAAAATACCTTATATTATATCGTAATATGCAGTGTATCATTGAAAATACCTTATAATATATCGTAATATGCAGTGTATCATTGAAAATACCTTATTATATAACGTAATATGCAGTGTATCATTGAAAATACGTTATGATATAACGTAATATGCAGTGTAACATTGAAAACACCTTATAATATAACGTAATATGCATTGTATCATTGAAAATACCTTATAATGTATGGTAATGTGCAGTGTATCATTGAAAATACCTTATAATATAACGTAATACGCAGTGTATCATTGAAAATACATTATAATATAACGTAATATGCAGTGTATCATTGAAAATACCTGATAATATATCGTAATTTGTAGTGTATCCTCGAAAATACCTTATAATATAACGTAATATGCAGTGTATCATCGAAAATACCTTATAATGTATCATTGAAAATACCTTGTAGTATATCGTAATATGCAGTTATCGTTGAAAGTACCTTATGATATAACGTAATATGCAGTGTAACATTGAAAATACCTTATAAAATAACGTAATATGCAGTGTATCATTGAAAATTCCTTATAATATATCGTAATTTGTAGTGTATTATTGAAAATACCTTATAATATAACGTAATATGCAGTGTATCATTGAAAATACCTTATAATATAACGTAATATGCAGTGTATCATTGAAAATACCTGATAATATATCGTAATTTGTAGTGTATCCTCGAAAATACCTTATAATATAACGTAATATGCAGTGTATCATCGAAAATACCTTATAATGTATCATTGACAATACCTTGTAGTATATCGTAATATGCAGTTATCGTTGAAAGTACCTTATGATATAACGTAATATGCAGTGTAACATTGAAAATACCTTATAATATAACGTAATATGCAGTGTATCATTGAAAATACCTTATAATATAACGTAATATGCAGTGTATCATTGAAAATACCTGATAATATATCGTAATTTGTAGTGTATCCTCGAAAATACCTTATGATATAACGTAATATGCAGTGTAACATTGAAAATACCTTATAATATAACGTAATATGCAGTGTATCATGGAAAATACCTTATAATATAACGTAATAAGCAGTGTATCATTGAAATTACCTTATAATATATAGTAGTTTACCATTGAAAATCCCTTATAAAATAACGTAATATGCAGTGTATCATTGAAAATTCCTTATAATATATCGTAATTTGTAGTGTATCATTGAAAATACCTTATAATATAACATAATATGCAGTGTATCATTGAAAATACCTTATAATATAACATAATATGCAGTGTATCATTGAAAAT
Source organism: Lasioglossum lativentre (assembly GCA_916610255.1). NCBI lineage: Eukaryota > Metazoa > Arthropoda > Insecta > Hymenoptera > Halictidae > Lasioglossum > Lasioglossum lativentre. Next base: position 228,847 of record CAKAJI010000766.1, on the reverse strand, counting down.
ACCTTATAATATAACGTAATAAGCAGTGTATCATTGAAATTACCTTATAATATATAGTAGTTTACCATTGAAAATACCTTATAAAATAACGTAATATGCAATGTATCATTGAAAATACCTTATGATATAACGTAATATGCAGTGTAACATTGAAAATACCTTATAATATAACGTAATATGCAGAGTATCATTGAAAATACCTTACAATATAACGTAATATGCAGTGTATCATTGAAAATACCTGATAATATATCGTAATTTGTAGTGTATCCTCGAAAATACCTTATAATATAACGTAATATGCAGTGTAACATTGCAAATACCTAATGATATAACGTAATATGCAGTGTATCATTGAAAATACCTTATGATATAACGTAATATGCAGTGTAACATTGAAAATACCTTATAATATAACGTAATATGCAGTGTATCATTGAAAATACCTTATAATATAACATAATATGCAGTGTATCATTGAAAATACCTTATAATATAACATAATATGCAGTGTATCTTTGAAAATACCTTATAATATAAAGTAATATGCAGTGTATCATTGAAAATACCATATAATATATAGTAATATGCAGTGTATCATTGAAAATACCTTATAATATAACGTAATATGCAGTGTATCATTGAAAATACCTTATAATATAACGTGATATGCATTGTATCATTGAAAATACCTTATAATGTATCGTAATGTGCAGTGTATCATTGAAAATACCTTATAATATAACGTAATACGCAGTGTATCATTGAAAATACATTATAATATAACGTAATATGCAGTGTATCATTGAAAATACCTGATAATATATCGTAATTTGTAGTGTATCCTCGAAAATACCTTATAATATAACGTAATATGCAGTGTATCATCGAAAATACCTTATAATGTATCATTGAAAATACCTTGTAGTATATCGTAATATGCAGTTATCGTTGATAGTACCTTATGATATAACGTAATATGCAGTGTAACATTGAAAATTCCTTATAATATATCGTAATTTGTAGTGTATCATTGAAAATACCATATAATATATAGTAATATGCAGTGTATCATTGAAAATACCTTATAATATATAGTAGTTTACCATTGAAAATACCTTATATTATATCGTAATATGCAGTGTATCATTGAAAATACCTTATAATATATCGTAATATGCAGTGTATCATTGAAAATACCTTATTATATAACGTAATATGCAGTGTATCATTGAAAATACGTTATGATATAACGTAATATGCAGTGTAACATTGAAAATACCTTATAATATAACGTAATATGCATTGTATCATTGAAAATACCTTATAATGTATGGTAATGTGCAGTGTATCATTGAAAATACCTTATAATATAACGTAATACGCAGTGTATCATTGAAAATACATTATAATATAACGTAATATGCAGTGTATCATTGAAAATACCTGATAATATATCGTAATTTGTAGTGTATCCTCGAAAATACCTTATAATATAACGTAATATGCAGTGTATCATCGAAAATACCTTATAATGTATCATTGAAAATACCTTGTAGTATATCGTAATATGCAGTTATCGTTGAAAGTACCTTATGATATAACGTAATATGCAGTGTAACATTGAAAATACCTTATAAAATAACGTAATATGCAGTGTATCATTGACAATACCTTGTAGTATATCGTAATATGCAGTTATCGTTGAAAGTACCTTATGATATAACGTAATATGCAGTGTAACATTGAAAATACCTTATAATATAACGTTATATGCAGTGTATCATTGAAAATACCTTATAATATAACGTAATATGCAGTGTATCATTGAAAATACCTGATAATATATCGTAATTTGTAGTGTATCCTCGAAAATACCTTATGATATAACGTAATATGCAGTGTAACATTGAAAATACCTTATAATATAACGTAATATGCAGTGTATCATGGAAAATACCTTATAATATAACGTAATAAGCAGTGTATCATTGAAATTACCTTATAATATATAGTAGTTTACCATTGAAAATCCCTTATAAAATAACGTAATATGCAGTGTATCATTGAAAATTCCTTATAATATATCGTAATTTGTAGTGTATCATTGAAAATACCTTATAATATAACATAATATGCAGTGTATCATTGAAAATACCTTATAATATAACATAATATGCAGTGTATCATTGAAAATACCTTATAATATAACGTAATAAGCAGTGTATCATTGAAATTACCTTATAATATATAGTAGTTTACCATTGAAAATACCTTATAAAATAACGTAATATGCAATGTATCATTGAAAATACCTTATGATATAACGTAATATGCAGTGTAACATTGAAAATACCTTATAATATAACGTAATATGCAGAGTATCATTGAAAATACCTTACAATATAACGTAATATGCAGTGTATCATTGAAAATACCTGATAATATATCGTAATTTGTAGTGTATCCTCGAAAATACCTTATAATATAACGTAATATGCAGTGTATCATTGCAAATACCTAATGATATAACGTAATATGCAGTGTATCATTGAAAATACCTTATGATATAACGTAATATGCAGTGTAACATTGAAAATACCTTATAATATAACGTAATATGCAGTGTATCATTGAAAATACCTTATAATATAACATAATATGCAGTGTATCATTGAAAATACCTTATAATATAACATAATATGCAGTGTATCTTTGAAAATACCTTATAATATAAAGTAATATGCAGTGTATCATTGAAAATACCATATAATATATAGTAATATGCAGTGTATCATTGAAAATACCTTATAATATAACGTAATATGCAGTGTATCATTGAAAATACCTTATAATATAACGTGATATGCATTGTATCATTGAAAATACCTTATAATGTATCGTAATGTGCAGTGTATCATTGAAAATACCTTATAATATAACGTAATACGCAGTGTATCATTGAAAATACATTATAATATAACGTAATATGCAGTGTATCATTGAAAATACCTGATAATATATCGTAATTTGTAGTGTATCCTCGAAAATACCTTATAATATAACGTAATATGCAGTGTATCATCGAAAATACCTTATAATGTATCATTGAAAATACCTTGTAGTATATCGTAATATGCAGTTATCGTTGATAGTACCTTATGATATAACGTAATATGCAGTGTAACATTGAAAATTCCTTATAATATATCGTAATTTGTAGTGTATTATTGAAAATACCTTATAAAATAACGTAATATGCAGTGTATCATTCAAAATTCCTTATAATATATCGTAATTTGTAGTGTATTATTGAAAATACCTTATAATACAACGTAATATGCAGTGTATCATTGAAAATACCTTATAATACAACGTAATGTGCAGTGTATCATTGAAAATACCTTATAATATACCATAATATGCAGTGTATAATTGAAAATACCTTATAATATAACGTAATATGCATTGTATCATTGAAAATACCTTATAATGTATCGTAATGTGCAGTGTATCATTGAAAATACCTTATAATATAACGTAATATGCAGTGTATCATCGAAAATACCTTATAATGTATCATTGAAAATACCTTGTAGTATATCGTAATATGCAGTTATCGTTGATAGTACCTTATGATATAACGTAATATGCAGTGTAACATTGAAAATTCCTTATAATATATCGTAATTTGTAGTGTATTATTGAAAATACCTTATAAAATAACGTAATATGCAGTGTATCATTGAAAATTCCTTATAATATATCGTAATTTGTAGTGTATTATTGAAAATACCTTATAATACAACGTAATATGCAGTGTATCATTGAAAATACCTTATAATACAACGTAATGTGCAGTGTATCATTGAAAATACCTTATAATATACCATAATATGCAGTGTATAATTGAAAATACCTTATAATATAAGGTAATATGCATTGTATCATTGAAAATATCTTATAATGTATCGTAATGTGCAGTGTATCATTGAAAATACCTTATAATATAACGTAATACGCAGTGTATCATTGAAAATACCTTATAATACAACGTAATATGCATTGTATATTTGAAAATTCCTTATAATACAACGTAATGTGCAGTGTATCATTGAAAATACCTTATAATATACCATAATATGCAGTGTATAATTGAAAATACCTTATAATATAACGTAATATGCATTGTATCATTGAAAATATCTTATAATGTATCGTAATGTGCAGTGTATCATTGAAAATACCTTATAATATAACGTAATACGCAGTGTATCATTGAAAATACCTTATAATATAACGTAATATGCAGTGTATCATTGAAATTACCTTATAATATGTAGTAGTTTACCATTGAAAATACCTTATAATATAACGAAAGATGCAGTGTATCATTGAAAATTCCTTATAATATAACGTAATACGCAGTGTATCATTGAAAATACCTTATGATATAACGTAATATGCAGTGTAACATTGAAAATACCTTATAATATAACGTAATATGCAGTGTATCGTTGAAAATACCTTATAATGTATCGTAATGTGCAGTGTATCATTGAGAATACCTTATAATATAACGTAATATGCAGTGTATCATTGAAAATACCTTATAATATAACGTAATATGCAGTGTATCATTGAAAATACCTTATGATATAACGTAATATGCAGTGTAACATTGAAAATACCTTATAATATAACGTAATATGCAGTGTATCGTTGAAAATACCTTATAATGTATCGTAATGTGCAGTGTATCATTGAGAATACCTTATAATATAACGTAATATGCAGTGTATCATTGAAAATACCTTATAATATAACGTAATATGCAGTGTATCATTGAAAATACCTTATAATGTATAGTAGTTTACCATTGAAAATACCTTATAATATAACGTAATACGCAGTGTATCATTGAAAATACCTTATGATATAACGTAATATGCAGTGTAACATTGAAAATACCTTATAATATAACGTAATATGCAGTGTATCGTTGAAAATACCTTATAATGTATCGTAATGTGCAGTGTATCATTGAGAATACCTTATAATATAACGTAATATGCAGTGTATCATTGAAAATACCTTATAATATAACGTAATATGCAGTGTATCATTGAAAATACCATATAATATATCGTAATATGCAGTGTATCATCGAAAATACCTTATAATGTATCATTGAAAATACCTTATAGTATATCGTAATATGTAGTGTATCGTTGAAAATACCTCATGATATAACGTAATATGCAGTGTAACATTGAAAATACCTTATAATATAACGTAATATGCAGTGTATCATTGAAAATACCTTATAATATAACGTAATATGCAGTGTATCATGGAAAATACCTTATAATATAACGTAATAAGCAGTGTATCATTGAAATTACCTTATAATATATAGTAGTTTACCATTGAAACTACCTTATAATATAACGTAATATGCAGTGTATCATTGAAAATACCTTATAATATATCGTAATATGCAGTGTATCATTGAAAATACCTTATAATATAACATAATATGCAGTGTATCATTGAAAATACCTTATAATATAACATAATATGCAGTGTATCATGGAAAATACCTTATAATATAACGTAATATGCAGTGTATCATTGAAATTACCTTATAATATGTAGTAGTTTACCATTGAAAATACCTTATAATATAACGTAATATGCAGTGTATCGTTGAAAATACCTTATAATGTATCGTAATGTGCAGTGTATCATTGAGAATACCTTATAATATAACGTAATATGCAGTGTATCATTGAAAATACCTTATAATATAACGTAATATGCAGTGTATCATTGAAAATACCTTATAATATATAGTAATATGCAGTGTATCATTGAAAATACCTAATGATAGCGTAATATGCAGTGTATCATGGAAAATACCTTATAATATAACGTAATATGCAGTGTATCATTGAAATTACCTTATAATATGTAGTAGTTTACCATTGAAAATACCTTATAATATAACGTAATATGCAATGTATCATTGAAAATACCTTATAATATATCGTAATATGCAGTGTATCATTGAAACTACCTACTGATATAACGTAATATGCAGTGTATCATTGAAAATACCTTATAATATATCGTAATATGCAGGGTATCATTGAAAATACCTTATGATATAACGTAATATTTGCAGTGTAACATTGAAAATACCTTATAATATAACGTAATATGCAGTGTATCATTGAAAACACCTTATAATATAACGTAGTATGCAATGTATCATCGAAAATACCTTATAATATAACGTAATATGCAGTGTATCATTGAAAATACCTTATAATATAACGTAATATGCAGTGTATCATGGAAAATACCTTATAATATAACGTAATATGCAATGTATCATCGAAAATACCTTATAATATATAGTAGTTTACCATTGAAAATACCTTATAATATAACGTAATATGCAGTGTATCATTGAAAATACTTTATAATATATCGTAATATGCAGTGTATCATTGAAAATACCTTCTGATATAACGTAATATGCAGTGTATCATTGAAAATACCTTATAATATAACGTAATATGCAATGTATCATTGAAAATACCGTATAATATATCGTAATATGCAGGGTATCATTGAAAATACCTTATGATATAACGTAATATGCAGTGTAACATTGAAAATACCTTATAATATAACGTAATATGCAGTGTATCATTGAAAACACCTTATAATATAACGTAATATGAAGTGTATCATTGAAAATACCTTATAATATAACGTAATATGCAGTGTATCATTGAAATTACCTTATAATATGTAGTAGTTTACCATTGAAAATACCTTATAATATAACGTAATATGCAGTGTATCATTGAAAATACCTAATGATATAACGTAATATGCAGTGTATCATTGAAATTACCTTATAATATGTAGTAGTTTACCATTGAAAATACCTTATAATATAACGTAATATGCAATGTATCATTGAAAATACCTTATAATATATCGTAATATGCAGTGTATCATTGAAACTACCTACTGATATAACGTAATATGCAGTGTATCATTGAAAATACCTTATAATATATCGTAATATGCAGGGTATCATTGAAAATACCTTATGATCTAACGTAATATTTGCAGTGTATCATTGAAAATACCATATAATATATCGTAATATGCAGTGTATCATCGAAAATACCTTATAATGTATCATTGAAAATACCTTATAGTATATCGTAATATGTAGTGTATCGTTGAAAATACCTCATGATATAACGTAATATGCAGTGTAACATTGAAAATACCTTATAATATAACGTAATATGCAGTGTATCATTGAAAATACCATATAATATAACGTAATATGCAGTGTATCATGGAAAATACCTTATAATATAACGTAATAAGCAGTGTATCATTGAAATTACCTTATAATATATAGTAGTTTACCATTGAAACTACCTTATAATATAACGTAATATGCAGTGTATCATTGAAAATACCTTATAATATATCGTAATATGCAGTGTATCATTGAAAATACCTTATAATATAACATAATATGCAGTGTATCATTGAAAATACCTTATAATATAACATAATATGCAGTGTATCATGGAAAATACCTTATAATATAACGTAATATGCAGTGTATCATTGAAATTACCTTATAATATGTAGTAGTTTACCATTGAAAATACCTTATAATATAACGTAATATGCAGTGTATCGTTGAAAATACCTTATAATGTATCGTAATGTGCAGTGTATCATTGAGAATACCTTATAATATAACGTAATATGCAGTGTATCATTGAAAATACCTTATAATATAACGTAATATGCAGTGTATCATTGAAAATACCATATAATATATAGTAATATGCAGTGTATCATTGAAAATACCTTATAATATATCGTAATATGCAGTGTATCATTGAAACTACCTACTGATATAACGTAATATGCAGTGTATCATTGAAAATACCTTATAATATATCGTAATATGCAGGGTATCATTGAAAATACCTTATGATATAACGTAATATTTGCAGTGTAACATTGAAAATACCTTATAATATAACGTAATATGCAGTGTATCATTGAAAACACCTTATAATATAACGTAGTATGCAATGTATCATCGAAAATACCTTATAATATAACGTAATATGCAGTGTATCATTGAAAATACCTTATAATATAACGTAATATGCAGTGTATCATGGAAAATACCTTATAATATAACGTAATATGCAATGTATCATCGAAAATACCTTATAATATATAGTAGTTTACCATTGAAAATACCTTATAATATAACGTAATATGCAGTGTATCATTGAAAATACTTTATAATATATCGTAATATGCAGTGTATCATTGAAAATACCTTCTGATATAACGTAATATGCAGTGTATCATTGAAAATACCTTATAATATAACGTAATATGCAATGTATCATTGAAAATACCGTATAATATATCGTAATATGCAGGGTATCATTGAAAATACCTTATGATATAACGTAATATGCAGTGTAACATTGAAAATACCTTATAATATAACGTAATATGCAGTGTATCATTGAAAACACCTTATAATATATCGTAATATGCAGTGTATCATTGAAAATACCTTATAATATATCGTAATATGCAGTGTATCATTGAAAATACCTTATAATATAACATAATATGCAGTGTATCATTGAAAATACCTTATAATATAACATAATATGCAGTGTATCATGGAAAATACCTTATAATATAACGTAATATGCAGTGTATCATTGAAATTACCTTATAATATGTAGTAGTTTACCATTGAAAATACCTTATAATATAACGTAATATGCAGTGTATCGTTGAAAATACCTTATAATGTATCGTAATGTGCAGTGTATCATTGAGAATACCTTATAATATAACGTAATATGCAGTGTATCATTGAAAATACCTTATAATATAACGTAATATGCAGTGTATCATTGAAAATACCATATAATATATAGTAATATGCAGTGTATCATTGAAAATACCTTATAATATATCGTAATATGCAGTGTATCATTGAAACTACCTACTGATATAACGTAATATGCAGTGTATCATTGAAAATACCTTATAATATATCGTAATATGCAGGGTATCATTGAAAATACCTTATGATATAACGTAATATTTGCAGTGTAACATTGAAAATACCTTATAATATAACGTAATATGCAGTGTATCATTGAAAACACCTTATAATATAACGTAGTATGCAATGTATCATCGAAAATACCTTATAATATAACGTAATATGCAGTGTATCATTGAAAATACCTTATAATATAACGTAATATGCAGTGTATCATGGAAAATACCTTATAATATAACGTAATATGCAATGTATCATCGAAAATACCTTATAATATATAGTAGTTTACCATTGAAAATACCTTATAATATAACGTAATATGCAGTGTATCATTGAAAATACTTTATAATATATCGTAATATGCAGTGTATCATTGAAAATACCTTCTGATATAACGTAATATGCAGTGTATCATTGAAAATACCTTATAATATAACGTAATATGCAGTGTATCATTGAAAATACCGTATAATATATCGTAATATGCAGGGTATCATTGAAAATACCTTATGATATAACGTAATATGCAGTGTAACATTGAAAATACCTTATAATATAACGTAATATGCAGTGTATCATTGAAAACACCTTATAATATAACGTAATATGAAGTGTATCATTGAAAATACCTTATAATATAACGTAATATGCAGTGTATCATTGAAAATACCTTATAATATGTAGTAGTTTACCATTGAAAATACCTTATAATATAACGTAATATGCAGTGTATCATTGAAAATACCTAATGATATAACGTAATATGCAGTGTATCATTGAAAATACCAATTAATATAACGTAATATGCAGTGTATCATGGAAAATACCTTATAATATAACGTAATATGCAGTGTATCATTGAAAATACCTTATAATATAACGTAATATGCAGTGTATCATTGAAAATACCTTATAATATATCGTAATATGCAGTGTATCATTGAAAATACCTAATGATAGCGTAATATGCAGTGTATCATGGAAAATACCTTATAATATAACGTAATATGCAGTGTATCAATGAAATTACCTTATAATATGTAGTAGTTTACCATTGAAAATACCTTATAATATAACGTAATATGCAATGTATCATTGAAAATACCTTATAATATATCGTAATATGCAGTGTATCATTGAAACTACCTACTGATATAACGTAATATGCAGTGTATCATTGAAAATACCTTATAATATATCGTAATATGCAGGGTATCATTGAAAATACCTTATGATATAACGTAATATTTGCAGTGTAACATTGAAAATACCTTAAAATATAACGTAATATGCAGTGTATCATGGAAAATACCTTATAATATAACGTAATATGCAATGTATCATCGAAAATACCTTATAATATATAGTAGTTTACCATTGAAAATACCTTATAATATAACGTAATATGCAGTGTATCATTGAAAATACTTTATAATATATCGTAATATGCAGTGTATCATTGAAAATACCTTCTGATATAACGTAATATGCAGTGTATCATTGAAAATACCTTATAATATAACGTAATATGCAATGTATCATTGAAAATACCGTATAATATATCGTAATATGCAGGGTATCATTGAAAATACCTTATGATATAACGTAATATGCAGTGTAACATTGAAAATACCTTATAATATAACGTAATATGCAGTGTATCATTGAAAACACCTTATAATATATCGTAATATGCAGTGTATCATTGAAAATACCTTATAATATAACGTAATATGCAGTGTATCATTGAAATTACCTTATAATATGTAGTAGTTTACCATTGAAAATACCTTATAATATAACGTAATATGCAGTGTATCATTGAAAATACCTAATGATATAACGTAATATGCAGTGTATCATTGAAAATACCAATTAATATAACGTAATATGCAGTGTATCATGGAAAATACCTTATAATATAACGTAATATGCAGTGTATCATTGAAAATACCTTATAATATAACGTAATATGCAGTGTATCATTGAAAATACCATATAATATATAGTAATATGCAGTGTATCATTGAAAATACCTAATGATAGCGTAATATGCAGTGTATCATGGAAAATACCTTATAATATAACGTAATATGCAGTGTATCATTGAAATTACCTTATAATATGTAGTAGTTTACCATTGAAAATACCTTATAATATAACGTAATATGCAATGTATCATTGAAAATACCTTATAATATATCGTAATATGCAGTGTATCATTGAAACTACCTACTGATATAACGTAATATGCAGTGTATCATTGAAAATACCTTATAATATATCGTAATATGCAGGGTATCATTGAAAATACCTTATGATATAACGTAATATTTGCAGTGTAACATTGAAAATACCTTATAATATAACGTAATATGCAGTGTATCATTGAAAACACCTTATAATATAACGTAGTATGCAATGTATCATCGAAAATACATTATAATATAACGTAATATGCAGTGTATCATTGAAAATACCTTATAATATAACGTAATATGCAGTGTATCATGGAAAATACCTTATAATATAACGTAATATGCAATGTATCATCGAAAATACCTTATAATATATAGTAGTTTACCATTGAAAATACCTTATAATATAACGTAATATGCAGTGTATCATTGAAAATACTTTATAATATATCGTAATATGCAGTGTATCATTGAAAATACCTTCTGATATAACGTAATATGCAGTGTATCATTGAAAATACCTTATAATATAACGTAATATGCAATGTATCATTGAAAATACCGTATAATATATCGTAATATGCAGGGTATCATTGAAAATACCTTATGATATAACGTAATATGCAGTGTAACATTGAAAATACCTTATAATATAACGTAATATGCAGTGTATCATTGAAAACACCTTATAATATAACGTAATATGAAGTGTATCATTGAAAATACCTTATAATATAACGTAATATGCAGTGTATCATTGAAAATACCTTATAATATGTAGTAGTTTACCATTGAAAATACCTTATAATATAACGTAATATGCAGTGTATCATTGAAAATACCTAATGATATAACGTAATATGCAGTGTATCATTGAAAATACCAATTAATATAACGTAATATGCAGTGTATCATGGAAAATACCTTATAATATAACGTAATATGCAGTGTATCATTGAAAATACCTTATAATATATAGTAGTTTACCATTGAAAATACCTTATAATATAACGTAATTTGCAGTGTACCATTGAAAATACCTTATAATATAACGTAATATGCAGTGTATCATGGAAAATACCTTATAATATAACGTAATATGAAGTGTATCATTGAAATTACCTTATAATATGTAGTAGTTTACCATTGAAAATACCTTATAATATAACGTAATATGCAGTGTATCATTGAAAATACCAATTAATATAACGTAATATGCAGTGTATCATTGAAAATACCAATTAATATAACGTAATATGCAGTGTATCATGGAAAATACCTTATAATATAACGTAATATGCAGTGTATCATTGAAAATACCTAATGATATAACGTAATATGCAGTGTATCATTGAAAATACGAATTAATATAACGTAATATGCAGTGTATCATGGAAAATACCTTATAATATAACGTAATATGAAGTGTATCATTGAAAATACCTTATAATATATAGTAGTTTACCATTGAAAATACCTTTTAATATAACGTAACATGCAGTGTATCATTGAAAATACCTTATAATATACCGTAATATGCAGTGTGTCATTGAAAATACCTTATGATATAACGTAATATGCAGTGTATCATTGAAAATACCTTATAATATAACATAATATGCAGTGTATCATTGAAAATACCTTATAATATAACATAATATGCAGTGTATCATTGAAAATACCTTATAATATAACGTAATATGCAGTGTATCATTGAAAATACCATATAATATATAGTAATATGCAGTGTATCATTGAAAATACCTAATGATAGCGTAATATGCAGTGTATCATGGAAAATACCTTATAATATAAGGTAATATGCAGTGTATCATTGAAATTACCTTATAATATGTAGTAGTTTATGATTGAAAATACCTTATAATATAACGTAATATGCAGTGTATCATTGAAAATACCTTATAATATATCGTAATATGCAGTGTATCATTGAAACTACCTACTGATATAACGTAATATGCAGTGTATCATTGAAAATACCTTATAATATATCGCAATATGCAGGGTATCATTGAAAATACCTTATGATATAACGTAATATGCAGTGTAACATTGAAAATACCTTATAATATAACGTAATATGCAGTGTATCATTGAAAACACCTTATAATATAACGTAATATGCAATGTATCATCGAAAATACCTTATAATATAACGTAATATGCAGTGTATCATTGAAAATACCTTGTAATATAACGTAATATGCAGTGTATCATGGAAAATACCTTATAATATATAGTAGTTTACCATTGAAAATACCTTATAATATAACGTAATTTGCAGTGTACCATTGAAAATACCTTATAATATAACGTAATATGCAGTGTATCATGGAAAATACCTTATAATATAACGTAATATGAAGTGTATCATTGAAATTACCTTATAATATGTAGTAGTTTACCATTGAAAATACCTTATAATATAACGTAATATGCAGTGTATCATTGAAAATACCTAATGATATAACGTAATATGCAGTGTATCATTGAAAATACCAATTAATACAACGTAATATGCAGTGTATCATGGAAAATACCTTATAATATAACGTAATATGCAGTGTATCATTGAAAATACCTAATGATATAACGTAATATGCAGTGTATCATTGAAAATACGAATTAATATAACGTAATATGCAGTGTATCATGGAAAATACCTTATAATATAACGTAATATGAAGTGTATCATTGAAAATACCTTATAATATATAGTAGTTTACCATTGAAAATACCTTTTAATATAACGTAACATGCAGTGTATCATTGAAAATACCTTATAATATAACGTAATATGCAGTGTGTCATTGAAAATACCTTATGATATAACGTAATATGCAGTGTATCATTGAAAATACCTTATAAAATAACGTAATATGCAGTGTATCATTGAAAATACCTTATAATATAACGTAATATGCAGTGTATCATTGATAATACCAATTAATATAACGTAATATGCAGTGTATCATGGAAAATACCTTATAATATAACGTAATATGCAGTGTATCATTGAAAACACCTTATAATATAACGTAATATGCAATGTATCATCGAAAATACCTTATAATATAACGTAATATGCAGTGTATCATTGAAAATACCTTATAATATAACGTAATATGCAGTGTATCATGGAAAATACCTTATAATATAACGTAATATGCAATGTATCATCGAAAATACCTTATAATATAACGTAATATGCAGTGTATCATTGAAAATACCTTATAATATAACGTAATATGCAGTGTATCATTGAAAATACCTGATAATATAACGTAATATGCAGTGTATCATTGAAAATACCTAATGATATAACGTAATATGCAGTGTATCATTGAAAATACCAATTAATATAACGTAATATGCAGTGTATCATGGAAAATACCTTATAATATAACGTAATATGCAGTGTATCATTGAAAATACCTTATAATATATAGTAGTTTACCATTGAAAATACCTTATAATATAACGTAATATGCAGTGTACCATTGAAAATACCTTATAATATAACGTAATATGCAGTGTATCATGGAAAATACTTTATAATATATCGTAATATGCAGTGTATCATTGAAAATACCTTCTGATATAACGTAATATGCAGTGTATCATTGAAAATACCTTATAATATAACGTAATATGCAGTGTATCATTGAAAATACCGTATAATATATCGTAATATGCAGGGTATCATTGAAAATACCTTATGATATAACGTAATATGCAGTGTAACATTGAAAATACCTTATAATATAACGTAATATGCAGTGTATCATTGAAAATACCTAATGATATAACGTAATATGCAGTGTATCATTGAAAATACCAATTAATATAACGTAATATGCAGTGTATCATGGAAAATACCTTATAATATAACGTAATATGCAGTGTATCATTGAAAACACCTTATAATATAACGTAATATGCAATGTATCATCGAAAATACCTTATACTATAACGTAATATGCAGTGTATCATTGAAAATACCTTATAATATAACGTAATATGCAGTGTATCATGGAAAATACCTTATAATATAACGTAATATGCAATGTATCATCGAAAATACCTTATAATATAACGTAATATGCAGTGTATCATTGAAAATACCTTATAATATAACGTAATATGCAGTGTATCATTGAAAATACCTGATAATATATCGTAATTTGTAGTGTATCCTCGAAAATACCTTATAATATAACGTAATATGCAGGGTATTATTGAAAATACCTAATGATATAACGTAATATGCAGTGTATCATTGAAAATACCAATTAATATAACGTAATATGCAGTGTATCATGGAAAATACCTTATAATATAACGTAATATGAAGTGTATCATTGAAAATACCTTATAATATATAGTAGTTTACCATTGAAAATACCTTTTAATATAACGTAACATGCAGTGTATCATTGAAAATACCTTATAATATAACGTAATATGCAATGTATCATGGAAAATACCTTATATTATAACGTAATATGCAGCGTATCATTGAAAATACCTTATAATATGTAGTAGTTTACCATTGAAAATACCTTATAATATAACGTAATATGCAGTGTATCATTGAAAATACCTTATAATATATCGTAATATGCAATGTATCATTGAAAATACCTTATATTATATAGTAGTTTACCATTGAAAATACCTTATAATATAACGTAATATGCAGTGTATCATTGAAAATACCTGATAATATATCGTAATTTGTAGTGTATCCTCGAAAATACCTTATAATATAACGTAATATGCAGTGTATCATTGAAAATACCTAATGATATAACGTAATATGCAGTGTATCATTGAAAATACGAATTAATATAACGTAATATGCAGTGTATCATGGAAAATACCTTATAATATAACGTAATATGAAGTGTATCATTGAAAATACCTTATAATATATAGTAGTTTACCATTGAAAATACCTTTTAATATAACGTAACATGCAGTGTATCATTGAAAATACCTTATAATATATCGTAATATGCAGTGTGTCATTGAAAATACCTTATGATATAACGTAATATGCAGTGTATCATTGAAATAACCTTATAATATGTAGTAGTTTACCATTGAAAATACCTTATAATATAACGTAATATGCAGTGTATCATTGAAAATACCTGATAATATATCGTAATTTGTAGTGTATCCTCGAAAATACCTTATAATATAACGTAATATGCAGTGTATCATTGAAAATACCTAATGATATAACGTAATATGCAGTGTATCATTGAAAATACCAATTAATATAACGTAATATGCAGTGTATCATGGAAAATACCTTATAATATAACGTAATATGCAGTGTATCATTGAAAACACCTTATAATATAACGTAATATGCAATGTATCATCGAAAATACCTTATAATATAACGTAATATGCAGTGTATCATTGAAAATACCTTATAATATAACGTAATATGCAGTGTATCATTGAAAATACCTTATAATATATCGTAATATGCAGTGTGTCATTGAAAATACCTTATGATATAACGTAATATGCAGTGTATCATTGAAATAACCTTATAATATGTAGTAGTTTACCATTGAAAATACCTTATAATATAACGTAATATGCAGTGTATCATTGAAAATACCTGATAATATATCGTAATTTGTAGTGTATCCTCGAAAATACCTTATAATATAACGTAATATGCAGGGTATTATTGAAAATACCTAATGATATAACGTAATATGCAGTGTATCATTGAAAATACCAATTAATATAACGTAATATGCAGTGTATCATGGAAAATACCTTATAATATAACGTAATATGAAGTGTATCATTGAAAATACCTTATAATATATAGTAGTTTACCATTGAAAATACCTTATAATATAACGTAACATGCAGTGTATCATTGAAAATACCTTATAATATAACGTAATATGCAATGTATCATGGAAAATACCTTATATTATAACGTAATATGCAGCGTATCATTGAAAATACCTTATAATATGTAGTAGTTTACCATTGAAAATACCTTATAATATAACGTAATATGCAGTGTATCAATGAAAATACCTTATAATATAACGTAATATGCAGTGTATCATTGAAAATACCATATAATATATAGTAATATGCAGTGTATCATTGAAAACACCTTATAATATATTGTAGTTTACCATTGAAAATACCTTATAATATATCGTAATATGCAGTGTATCATTGTAAATACCTTATAATATAACGTAATATGCAGTGTATCGTTGAAAATACCTTATAATGTATCGTAATGTGCAGTGTATCATTGAGAATACCTTATAATATAACGTAATATGCAGTGTATCATTGAAAATACCTTATGATATAACGTAATATGCAGTGTAACATTGAAAATACCTTATAATATAACGTAATATGCAGTGTATCGTTGAAAATACCTTATAATGTATCGTAATGTGCAGTGTATCATTGAGAATACCTTATAATATAACGTAATATGCAGTGTATCATTGAAAATACCTTATAATATAACGTAATATGCAGTGTATCATTGAAAATACCATATAATATATCGTAATATGCAGTGTATCATCGAAAATACCTTATAATGTATCATTGAAAATACCTTATAGTATATCGTAATATGTAGTGTATCGTTGAAAATACCTCATGATATAACGTAATATGCAGTGTAACATTGAAAATACCTTATAATATAACGTAATATGCAGTGTATCATTGAAAATACCTTATAATATAACGTAATATGCAGTGTATCATGGAAAATACCTTATAATATAACGTAATAAGCAGTGTATCATTGAAATTACCTTATAATATATAGTAGTTTACCATTGAAACTACCTTATAATATAACGTAATATGCAGTGTATCATTGAAAATACCTTATAATATATCGTAATATGCAGTGTATCATTGAAAATACCTTATAATATAACATAATATGCAGTGTATCATTGAAAATACCTTATAATATATCGTAATATGCAGTGTATCATGGAAAATACCTTATAATATAACGTAATATGCAGTGTATCATTGAAATTACCTTATAATATGTAGTAGTTTACCATTGAAAATACCTTATAATATAACGAAAGATGCAGTGTATCATTGAAAATTCCTTATAATATAACGTAATATGCAGTGTATCATTGAAAATACCTTATGATATAACGTAATATGCAGTGTAACATTGAAAATACCTTATAATATAACGTAATATGCAGTGTATCGTTGAAAATACCTTATAATGTATCGTAATGTGCAGTGTATCATTGAGAATACCTTATAATATAACGTAATATGCAGTGTATCATTGAAAATACCTTATAATATAACGTAATATGCAGTGTATCATTGAAAATACCTTATGATATAACGTAATATGCAGTGTAACATTGAAAATACCTTATAATATAACGTAATATGCAGTGTATCATTGAAAATACCTTATAATATAACGTAATATGCAGTGTATCATTGAAATTACCTTATAATATGTAGTAGTTTACCATTGAAAATACCTTATAATATAACGTAATATGCAGTGTATCGTTGAAAATACCTTATAATGTATCGTAATGTGCAGTGTATCATTGAGAATACCTTATAATATAACGTAATATGCAGTGTATCATTGAAAATACCTTATAATATAACGTAATATGCAGTGTATCATTGAAAATACCATATAATATATAGTAATATGCAGTGTATCATTGAAAATACCTAATGATAGCGTAATATGCAGTGTATCATGGAAAATACCTTATAATATAACGTAATATGCAGTGTATCATTGAAATTACCTTATAATATGTAGTAGTTTACCATTGAAAATACCTTATAATATAACGTAATATGCAATGTATCATTGAAAATACCTTATAATATATCGTAATATGCAGTGTATCATTGAAACTACCTACTGATATAACGTAATATGCAGTGTATCATTGAAAATACCTAATGATAGCGTAATATGCAGTGTATCATGGAAAATACCTTATAATATAACGTAATATGCAGTGTATCATTGAAATTACCTTATAATATGTAGTAGTTTACCATTGAAAATACCTTATAATATAACGTAATATGCAATGTATCATTGAAAATACCTTATAATATATCGTAATATGCAGTGTATCATTGAAACTACCTACTGATATAACGTAATATGCAGTGTATCATTGAAAATACCTTATAATATATCGTAATATGCAGGGTATCATTGAAAATACCTTATGATATAACGTAATATTTGCAGTGTAACATTGAAAATACCTTATAATATAACGTAATATGCAGTGTATCATTGAAAACACCTTATAATATAACGTAGTATGCAATGTATCATCGAAAATACCTTATAATATAACGTAATATGCAGTGTATCATTGAAAATACCTTATAATATAACGTAATATGCAGTGTATCATGGAAAATACCTTATAATATAACGTAATATGCAATGTATCATCGAAAATACCTTATAATATATAGTAGTTTACCATTGAAAATACCTTATAATATAACGTAATATGCAGTGTATCATTGAAAATACTTTATAATATATCGTAATATGCAGTGTATCATTGAAAATACCTTATGATATAACGTAATATGCAGTGTGTCATTGAAAATACCTTATGATATAACGTAATATGCAGTGTATCATTGAAAATACCTTATAATATAACGTAATATGCAGTGTATCATTGAAAATACCTAATGATATAACGTAATATGCAGTGTATCATTGAAAATACCAATTAATATAACGTAATATGCAGTGTATCATGGAAAATACCTTATAATATAACGTAATATGCAGTGTATCATTGAAAATACCTTATAATATAACGTAATATGCAGTGTATCATCGAAAATACCTTATAATATAACGTAATATGCAGTGTATCATTGAAAATACCTTATAATATAACGTAATATGCAGTGTATCATGGAAAATACCTTATAATATAACGTAATATGCAATGTATCATCGAAAATACCTTATAATATAACGTAATATGCAGTGTATCATTGAAAATACCTTATAATATAACGTAATATGCAGTGTATCATTGAAAATACCTGATAATATATCGTAATTTGTAGTGTATCCTCGAAAATACCTTATAATATAACGTAATATGCAGTGTATCATTGAAAATACCTAATGATATAACGTAATATGCAGTGTATCATTGAAAATACCAATTAATATAACGTAATATGCAGTGTATCATGGAAAATACCTTATAATATAACGTAATATGCAGTGTATCATTGAAAATACCTTATAATATATAGTAGTTTACCATTGAAAATACCTTATAATATAACGTAATTTGCAGTGTACCATTGAAAATACCTTATAATATAACGTAATATGCAGTGTATCATGGAAAATACTTTATAATATATCGTAATATGCAGTGTATCATTGAAAATACCTTCTGATATAACGTAATATGCAGTGTATCAGTGAAAATACCTTATAATATAACGTAATATGCAATGTATCATTGAAAATACCGTATAATATATCGTAATATGCAGGGTATCATTGAAAATACCTTATGATATAACGTAATATGCAGTGTAACATTGAAAATACCTTATAATATAACGTAATATGCAGTGTATCATTGAAAATACCTAATGATATAACGTAATATGCAGTGTATCATTGAAAATACCAATTAATATAACGTAATATGCAGTGTATCATGGAAAATACCTTATAATATAACGTAATATGCAGTGTATCATTGAAAACACCTTATAATATAACGTAATATGCAGTGTATCATCGAAAATACCTTATAATGTATCATTGAAAATACCTTATAGTATATCGTAATATGTAGTGTATCGTTGAAAATACCTCATGATATAACGTAATATGCAGTGTAACATTGAAAATACCTTATAATATAACGTAATATGCAGTGTATCATTGAAATTACCTTATAATATGTAGTAGTTTACCATTGAAAATACCTTATAATATAACGAAAGATGCAGTGTATCATTGAAAATTCCTTATAATATAACGTAATACGCAGTGTATCATTGAAAATACCTTATGATATAACGTAATATGCAGTGTAACATTGAAAATACCTTATAATATAACGTAATATGCAGTGTATCGTTGAAAATACCTTATAATGTATCGTAATGTGCAGTGTATCATTGAGAATACCTTATAATATAACGTAATATGCAGTGTATCATTGAAAATACCTTATAATATAACGTAATATGCAGTGTATCATTGAAAATACCTTATGATATAACGTAATATGCAGTGTAACATTGAAAATACCTTATAATATAACGTAATATGCAGTGTATCATAAAATACCTTATAATATAACGTAATATGCAGTGTATCATTGAAATTACCTTATAATATGTAGTAGTTTACCATTGAAAATACCTTATAATATAACGTAATATGCAGTGTATCGTTGAAAATACCTTATAATGTATCGTAATGTGCAGTGTATCATTGAGAATACCTTATAATATAACGTAATATGCAGTGTATCATTGAAAATACCTTATAATATAACGTAATATGCAGTGTATCATTGAAAATACCATATAATATATAGTAATATGCAGTGTATCATTGAAAATACCTAATGATAGCGTAATATGCAGTGTATCATGGAAAATACCTTATAATATAACGTAATATGCAGTGTATCATTGAAATTACCTTATAATATGTAGTAGTTTACCATTGAAAATACCTTATAATATAACGTAATATGCAATGTATCATTGAAAATACCTTATAATATATCGTAATATGCAGTGTATCATTGAAACTACCTACTGATATAACGTAATATGCAGTGTATCATTGAAAATACCTTATAATATATCGTAATATGCAGGGTATCATTGAAAATACCTTATGATATAACGTAATATTTGCAGTGTAACATTGAAAATACCTTATAATATAACGTAATATGCAGTGTAATATTGAAAACACCTTATAATATAACGTAGTATGCAATGTATCATCGAAAATACCTTATAATATAACGTAATATGCAGTGTATCATTGAAAATACCTTATAATATAACGTAATATGCAGTGTATCATGGAAAATACCTTATAATATAACGTAATATGCAATGTATCATCGAAAATACCTTATAATATATAGTAGTTTACCATTGAAAATACCTTATAATATAACGTAATATGCAGTGTATCATTGAAAATACTTTATAATATATCGTAATATGCAGTGTATCATTGAAAATACCTTCTGATATAACGTAATATGCAGTGTATCATTGAAAATACCTTATAATATAACGTAATATGCAATGTATCATTGAAAATACCGTATAATATATCGTAATATGCAGGGTATCATTGAAAATACCTTATGATATAACGTAATATGCAGTGTAACATTGAAAATACCTTATAATATAACGTAATATGCAGTGTATCATTGAAAACACCTTATAATATAACGTAATATGAAGTGTATCATTGAAAATACCTTATAATATAACGTAATATGCAGTGTATGATTGAAATTACCTTATAATATGTAGTAGTTTACCATTGAAAATACCTTATAATATAACGTAATATGCAGTGTATCATTGAAAATACCTAATGATATAACGTAATATGCAGTGTATCATTGAAAATACCAATTAATATAACGTAATATGCAGTGTATCATGGAAAATACCTTATAATATAACGTAATATGCAGTGTATCATTGAAAATACCTTATAATATAACGTAATATGCAGTGTATCATTGAAAATACCATATAATATATAGTAATATGCAGTGTATCATTGAAAATACCTAATGATAGCGTAATATGCAGTGTATCATGGAAAATACCTTATAATATAACGTAATATGCAGTGTATCATTGAAATTACCTTATAATATGTAGTAGTTTACCATTGAAAATACCTTATAATATAACGTAATATGCAATGTATCATTGAAAATACCTTATAATATATCGTAATATGCAGTGTATCATCGAAAATACCTTATAATGTATCATTGAAAATACCTTATAGTATATCGTAATATGTAGTGTATCGTTGAAAATACCTCATGATATAACGTAATATGCAGTGTAACATTGAAAATACCTTATAATATAACGTAATATGCAGTGTATCATTGAAAATACCATATAATATAACGTAATATGCAGTGTATCATGGAAAATACCTTATAATATAACGTAATAAGCAGTGTA
This sequence comes from Lasioglossum lativentre, assembly GCA_916610255.1. Taxonomy (NCBI): domain Eukaryota; kingdom Metazoa; phylum Arthropoda; class Insecta; order Hymenoptera; family Halictidae; genus Lasioglossum; species Lasioglossum lativentre. Next base: position 205,165 of record CAKAJI010000766.1, on the reverse strand, counting down.
TCATTGAAATTACCTTATAATATATAGTAGTTTACCATTGAAACTACCTTATAATATAACGTAATATGCAGTGTATCATTGAAAATACCTTATAATATATCGTAATATGCAGTGTATCATTGAAAATACCTTATAATATAACATAATATGCAGTGTATCATTGAAAATACCTTATAATATAACATAATATGCAGTGTATCATGGAAAATACCTTATAATATAACGTAATATGCAGTGTATCATTGAAATTACCTTATAATATGTAGTAGTTTACCATTGAAAATACCTTATAATATAACGTAATATGCAGTGTATCGTTGAAAATACCTTATAATGTATCGTAATGTGCAGTGTATCATTGAGAATACCTTATAATATAACGTAATATGCAGTGTATCATTGAAAATAAATTATAATATAACGTAATATGCAGTGTATCATTGAAAATACCATATAATATATAGTAATATGCAGTGTATCATTGAAAATACCTAATGATAGCGTAATATGCAGTGTATCATGGAAAATACCTTATAATATAACGTAATATGCAGTGTATCATTGAAATTACCTTATAATATGTAGTAGTTTACCATTGAAAATACCTTATAATATAACGTAATATGCAATGTATCATTGAAAATACCTTATAATATATCGTAATATGCAGTGTATCATTGAAACTACCTACTGATATAACGTAATATGCAGTGTATCATTGAAAATACCTTATAATATATCGTAATATGCAGGGTATCATTGAAAATACCTTATGATATAACGTAATATTTGCAGTGTATCATTGAAAATACCTTATAATATAACGTAATATGCAGTGTATCATTGAAAACACCTTATAATATAACGTAGTATGCAATGTATCATCGAAAATACCTTATAATATAACGTAATATGCAGTGTATCATTGAAAATACCTTATAATATAACGTAATATGCAGTGTATCATGGAAAATACCTTATAATATAACGTAATATGCAATGTATCATCGAAAATACCTTATAATATATAGTAGTTTACCATTGAAAATACCTTATAATATAACGTAATATGCAGTGTATCATTGAAAATACTTTATAATATATCGTAATATGCAGTGTATCATTGAAAATACCTTCTGATATAACGTAATATGCAGTGTATCATTGAAAATACCTTATAATATAACGTAATATGCAATGTATCATTGAAAATACCGTATAATATATCGTAATATGCAGGTATCATTGAAAATACCTTATGATATAACGTAATATGCAGTGTAACATTGAAAATACCTTATAATATAACGTAATATGCAGTGTATCATTGAAAACACCTTATAATATAACGTAATATGAAGTGTATCATTGAAAATACCTTATAATATAACGTAATATGCAGTGTATCATTGAAATTACCTTATAATATGTAGTAGTTTACCATTGAAAATACCTTATAATATAACGTAATATGCAGTGTATCATTGAAAATACCTAATGATATAACGTAATATGCAGTGTATCATTGAAAATACCAATTAATATAACGTAATATGCAGTGTATCATGGAAAATACCTTATAATATAACGTAATATGCAGTGTATCATTGAAAATACCTTATAATATAACGTAATATGCAGTGTATCATTGAAAATACCATATAATATATAGTAATATGCAGTGTATCATTGAAAATACCTAATGATAGCGTAATATGCAGTGTATCATGGAAAATACCTTATAATATAACGTAATATGCAGTGTATCAATGAAATTACCTTATAATATATAGCAGTTTATCATTGTTAATACCTTATAATATAACGTAATATGCAATGTATCATTGAAAATACCTTATAATATATCGTAATATGCAGTGTATCATTGAAACTACCTACTGATATAACGTAATATGCAGTGTATCATTGAAAATACCTTATAATATATCGTAATATGCAGGGTATCATTGAAAATACCTTATGATATAACGTAATATTTGCAGTGTAACATTGAAAATACCTTAAAATATAACGTAATATGCAGTGTATCATGGAAAATACCTTATAATATAACGTAATATGCAGTGTATCATCGAAAATACCTTATAATATATAGTAGTTTACCATTGAAAATACCTTATAATATAACGTAATATGCAGTGTATCATTGAAAATACTTTATAATATATCGTAATATGCAGTGTATCATTGAAAATACCTTCTGATATAACGTAATATGCAGTGTATCATTGAAAATACCTTATAATATAACGTAATATGCAATGTATCATTGAAAATACCGTATAATATATCGTAATATGCAGGGTATCATTGAAAATACCTTATGATATAACGTAATATGCAGTGTAACATTGAAAATACCTTATAATATAACGTAATATGCAGTGTATCATTGAAAACACCTTATAATATAACGTAATATGAAGTGTATCATTGAAAATACCTTATAATATAACGTAATATGCAGTGTATCATTGAAATTACCTTATAATATGTAGTAGTTTACCATTGAAAATACCTTATAATATAACGTAATATGCAGTGTATCATTGAAAATACCTAATGATATAACGTAATATGCAGTGTATCATTGAAAATACCAATTAATATAACGTAATATGCAGTGTATCATGGAAAATACCTTATAATATAACGTAATATGCAGTGTATCATTGAAAATACCTTATAATATATAGTAGTTTACCATTGAAAATACCTTATAATATAACGTAATTTGCAGTGTACCATTGAAAATACCTTATAATATAACGTAATATGCAGTGTATCATGGAAAATACCTTATAATATAACGTAATATGAAGTGTATCATTGAAATTACCTTATAATATGTAGTAGTTTACCATTGAAAATACCTTATAATATAACGTAATATGCAGTGTATCATTGAAAATACCTAATGATATAACGTAATATGCAGTGTATCATTGAAAATACCAATTAATATAACGTAATATGCAGTGTATCATGGAAAATACCTTATAATATAACGTAATATGCAGTGTATCATTGAAAACACCTTATAATATAACGTAGTATGCAATGTATCATCGAAAATACCTTATAATATAACGTAATATGCAGTGTATCATTGAAAATACCTTATAATATAACGTAATATGCAGTGTATCATGGAAAATACCTTATAATATAACGTAATATGCAATGTATCATCGAAAATACCTTATAATATATAGTAGTTTACCATTGAAAATACCTTATAATATAACGTAATATGCAGTGTATCATTGAAAATACTTTATAATATATCGTAATATGCAGTGTATCATTGAAAATACCTTATGATATAACGGAATATGCAGTGTGTCATTGAAAATACCTTATGATATAACGTAATATGCAGTGTATCATTGAAAATACCTTATAATATAACGTAATATGCAGTGTATCATTGAAAATACCTAATGATATAACGTAATATGCAGTGTATCATTGAAAATACCAATTAATATAACGTAATATGCAGTGTATCATGGAAAATACCTTATAATATAACGTAATATGCAGTGTATCATTGAAAACACCTTATAATATAACGTAATATGCAATGTATCATCGAAAATACCTTATAATATAACGTAATATGCAGTGTATCATTGAAAATACCTTATAATATAACGTAATATGCAGTGTATCATTGAAAATACCTTATAATATATAGTAGTTTACCATTGAAAATACCTTATAATATAACGTAATTTGCAGTGTACCATTGAAAATACCTTATAATATAACGTAATATGCAGTGTATCATGGAAAATACTTTATAATATATCGTAATATGCAGTGTATCATTGAAAATACCTTCTGATATAACGTAATATGCAGTGTATCATTGAAAATACCTTATAATATAACGTAATATGCAGTGTATCATTGAAAATACCGTATAATATATCGTAATATGCAGGGTATCATTGAAAATACCTTATGATATAACGTAATATGCAGTGTAACATTGAAAATACCTTATAATATAACGTAATATGCAGTGTATCATTGAAAATACCTAATGATATAACGTAATATGCAGTGTATCATTGAAAATACCAATTAATATAACGTAATATGCAGTGTATCATGGAAAATACCTTATAATATAACGTAATATGAAGTGTATCATTGAAAATACCTTATAATATATAGTAGTTTACCATTGAAAATACCTTTTAATATAACGTAACATGCAGTGTATCATTGAAAATACCTTATAATATAACGTAATATGCAATGTATCATGGAAAATACCTTATATTATAACGTAATATGCAGCGTATCATTGAAAATACCTTATAATATGTAGTAGTTTACCATTGAAAATACCTTATAGTATAACGTAATATGCAGTGTATCATTGAAAATACCTTATAATATAACGTAATATGCAGTGTATCATTGAAAATACCATATAATATATAGTAATATGCAGTGTATCATTGAAAACACCTTATAATATATAGTAGTTTACCATTGAAAATACCTTATAATATATCGTAATATGCAGTGTATCATTGAAAAAACCTTATAATATAACGAAAGATGCAGTGTATCATTGAAAATTCCTTATAATATAACGTAATACGCAGTGTATCATTGAAAATACCTTATGATATAACGTAATATGCAGTGTAACATTGAAAATACCTTATAATATAACGTAATATGCAGTGTATCGTTGAAAATACCTTATAATGTATCGTAATGTGCAGTGTATCATTGAGAATACCTTATAATATAACGTAATATGCAGTGTATCATTGAAAATACCTTATAATATAACGTAATATGCAGTGTATCATTGAAAATACCATATAATATATCGTAATATGCAGTGTATCATCGAAAATACCTTATAATGTATCATTGAAAATACCTTATAGTATATCGTAATATGTAGTGTATCGTTGAAAATACCTCATGATATAACGTAATATGCAGTGTATCATTGAAAATACCTTATAATATAACGTAATATGCAGTGTATCATTGAAAATACCTTATAATATAACGTAATATGCAGTGTATCATGGAAAATACCTTATAATATAACGTAATAAGCAGTGTATCATTGAAATTACCTTATAATATATAGTAGTTTACCATTGAAACTACCTTATAATATAACGTAATATGCAGTGTATCATTGAAAATACCTTATAATATATCGTAATATGCAGTGTATCATTGAAAATACCTTATAATATAACATAATATGCAGTGTATCATTGAAAATACCTTATAATATAACATAATATGCAGTGTATCATGGAAAATACCTTATAATATAACGTAATATGCAGTGTATCATTGAAAATACCTTATAATATGTAGTAGTTTACCATTGAAAATACCTTATAATATAACGAAAGATGCAGTGTATCATTGAAAATTCCTTATAATATAACGTAATACGCAGTGTATCATTGAAAATACCTTATGATATAACGTAATATGCAGTGTAACATTGAAAATACCTTATAATATAACGTAATATGCAGTGTATCGTTGAAAATACCTTATAATGTATCGTAATGTGCAGTGTATCATTGAGAATACCTTATAATATAACGTAATATGCAGTGTATCATTGAAAATACCCTATAATATAACGTAATATGCAGTGTATCATTGAAAATATCTTATGATATAACGTAATATGCAGTGTAACATTGAAAATACCTTATAATATAACGTAATATGCAGTGTATCATTGAAAATACCTTATAATATAACGTAATATGCAGTGTATCATTGAAATTACCTTATAATATGTAGTAGTTTACCATTGAAAATACCTTATAATATAACGTAATATGCAGTGTATCGTTGAAAATACCTTATAATGTATCGTAATGTGCAGTGTATCATTGAGAATACCTTATAATATAACGTAATATGCAGTGTATCATTGAAAATACCTTATAATATAACGTAATATGCAGTGTATCATTGAAAATACCATATAATATATAGTAATATGCAGTGTATCATTGAAAATACCTAATGATAGCGTAATATGCAGTGTATCATGGAAAATACCTTATAATATAACGTAATATGCAGTGTATCATTGAAATTACCTTATAATATGTAGTAGTTTACCATTGAAAATACCTTATAATATAACGTAATATGCAATGTATCATTGAAAATACCTAATGATATAACGTAATATGCAGTGTATCATTGAAAATACGAATTAATATAACGTAATATGCAGTGTATCATGGAAAATACCTTATAATATAACGTAATATGAAGTGTATCATTGAAAATACCTTATAATATATAGTAGTTTACCATTGAAAATACCTTTTAATATAACGTAACATGCAGTGTATCATTGAAAATACCTTATAATATACCGTAATATGCAGTGTGTCATTGAAAATACCTTATGATATAACGTAATATGCAGTGTATCATTGAAAATACCTTATAATATAACGTAATATGCAGTGTATCATTGAAAATACCTTATAATATAACATAATATGCAGTGTATCATTGAAAATACCTTATAATATAACGTAATATGCAGTGTATCATTGAAAATACCATATAATATATAGTAATATGCAGTGTATCATTGAAAATACCTAATGATAGCGTAATATGCAGTGTATCATGGAAAATACCTTATAATATAACGTAATATGCAGTGTATCATTGAAATTACCTTATAATATGTAGTAGTTTATGATTGAAAATACCTTATAATATAACGTAATATGCAGTGTATCATTGAAAATACCTTATAATATATCGTAATATGCAGTGTATCATTGAAACTACCTACTGATATAACGTAATATGCAGTGTATCATTGAAAATACCTTATAATATATCGCAATATGCAGGGTATCATTGAAAATACCTTATGATATAACGTAATATGCAGTGTAACATTGAAAATACCTTATAATATATCGTAATATGCAGTGTATCATTGAAAACACCTTATAATATAACGTAATATGCAATGTATCATCGAAAATACCTTATAATATAACGTAATATGCAGTGTATCATTGAAAATACCTTGTAATATAACGTAATATGCAGTGTATCATGGAAAATACCTTATAATATATAGTAGTTTACCATTGAAAATACCTTATAATATAACGTAATTTGCAGTGTACCATTGAAAATACCTTATAATATAACGTAATATGAAGTGTATCATTGAAATTACCTTATAATATGTAGTAGTTTACCATTGAAAATACCTTATAATATAACGTAATATGCAGTGTATCATTGAAAATACCTAATGATATAACGTAATATGCAGTGTATCATTGAAAATACCAATTAATATAACGTAATATGCAGTGTATCATGGAAAATACCTTATAATATAACGTAACATGCAGTGTATCATTGAAAATACCTTATAATATACCGTAATATGCAGTGTGTCATTGAAAATACCTTATGATATAACGTAATATGCAGTGTATCATTGAAAATACCTTATAATATAACATAATATGCAGTGTATCATTGAAAATACCTTATAATATAACATAATATGCAGTGTATCATTGAAAATACCTTATAATATAACGTAATATGCAGTGTATCATTGAAAATACCATATAATATATAGTAATATGCAGTGTATCATTGAAAATACCTAATGATAGCGTAATATGCAGTGTATCATGGAAAATACCTTATAATATAACGTAATATGCAGTGTATCATTGAAATTACCTTATAATATGTAGTAGTTTATGATTGAAAATACCTTATAATATAACGTAATATGCAGTGTATCATTGAAAATACCTTATAATATATCGTAATATGCAGTGTATCATTGAAACTACCTACTGATATAACGTAATATGCAGTGTATCATTGAAAATACCTTATAATATATCGCAATATGCAGGGTATCATTGAAAATACCTTATGATATAACGTAATATGCAGTGTAACATTGAAAATACCTTATAATATAACGTAATATGCAGTGTATCATTGAAAACACCTTATAATATAACGTAATATGCAATGTATCATCGAAAATACCTTATAATATAACGTAATATGCAGTGTATCATTGAAAATACCTTGTAATATAACGTAATATGCAGTGTATCATGGAAAATACCTTATAATATATAGTAGTTTACCATTGAAAATACCTTATAATATAACGTAATTTGCAGTGTACCATTGAAAATACCTTATAATATAACGTAATATGCAGTGTATCATGGAAAATACCTTATAATATAACGTAATATGAAGTGTATCATTGAAATTACCTTATAATATGTAGTAGTTTACCATTGAAAATACCTTATAATATAACGTAATATGCAGTGTATCATTGAAAATACCTAATGATATAACGTAATATGCAGTGTATCATTGAAAATACCAATTAATATAACGTAATATGCAGTGTATCATGGAAAATACCTTATAATATAACGTAATATGCAGTGTATCATTGAAAATACCTAATGATATAACGTAATATGCAGTGTATCATTGAAAATACGAATTAATATAACGTAATATGCAGTGTATCATGGAAAATACCTTATAATATAACGTAATATGAAGTGTATCATTGAAAATACCTTATAATATATAGTAGTTTACCATTGAAAATACCTTTTAATATAACGTAACATGCAGTGTATCATTGAAAATACCTTATAATATAACGTAATATGCAGTGTGTCATTGAAAATACCTTATGATATAACGTAATATGCAGTGTATCATTGAAAATACCTTATAATATAACGTAATATGCAGTGTATCATTGAAAATACCTAATGATATAACGTAATATGCAGTGTATCATTGAAAATACCAATTAATATAACGTAATATGCAGTGTATCATGGAAAATACCTTATAATATAACGTAATATGCAGGGTATCATTGAAAACACCTTATAATATAACGTAATATGCAATGTATCATCGAAAATACCTTATAATATAACGTAATATGCAGTGTATCATTGAAAATACCTTATAATATAACGTAATATGCAGTGTATCATGGAAAATACCTTATAATATAACGTAATATGCAATGTATCATCGAAAATACCTTATAATATAACGTAATATGCAGTGTATCATTGAAAATACCTTATAATATAACGTAATATGCAGTGTATCATTGAAAATACCTGATAATATATCGTAATTTGTAGTGTATCCTCGAAAATACCTTATAATATAACGTAATATGCAGTGTATCATTGAAAATACCTAATGATATAACGTAATATGCAGTGTATCATTGAAAATACCAATTAATATAACGTAATATGCAGTGTATCATGGAAAATACCTTATAATATAACGTAATATGCAGTGTATCATTGAAAATACCTTATAATATATAGTAGTTTACCATTGAAAATACCTTATAATATAACGTAATTTGCAGTGTATCATTGAAAATACCTTATAATATAACGTAATATGCAGTGTATCATGGAAAATACTTTATAATATATCGTAATATGCAGTGTATCATTGAAAATACCTTCTGATATAACGTAATATGCAGTGTATCATTGAAAATACCTTATAATATAACGTAATATGCAGTGTATCATTGAAAATACCGTATAATATATCGTAATATGCAGGGTATCATTGAAAATACCTTATGATATAACGTAATATGCAGTGTAACATTGAAAATACCTTATAATATAACGTAATATGCAGTGTATCATTGAAAATACCTAATGATATAACGTAATATGCAGTGTATCATTGAAAATACCAATTAATATAACGTAATATGCAGTGTATCATGGAAAATACCTTATAATATAACGTAATATGCAGTGTATCATTGAAAACACCTTATAATATAACGTAATATGCAATGTATCATCGAAAATACCTTATAATATAACGTAATATGCAGTGTATCATTGAAAATACCTTATAATATAACGTAATATGCAGTGTATCATGGAAAATACCTTATAATATAACGTAATATGCAATGTATCATCGAAAATACCTTATAATATAACGTAATATGCAGTGTATCATTGAAAATACCTTATAATATAACGTAATATGCAGTGTATCATTGAAAATACCTGATAATATATCGTAATTTGTAGTGTATCCTCGAAAATACCTTATAATATAACGTAATATGCAGGGTATTATTGAAAATACCTAATGATATAACGTAATATGCAGTGTATCATTGAAAATACCAATTAATATAACGTAATATGCAGTGTATCATGGAAAATACCTTATAATATAACGTAATATGAAGTGTATCATTGAAAATACTTATAATATGTAGTAGTTTACCATTGAAAATACCTTATAATATAACGTAATATGCAGTGTATCATTGAAAATACCTTATAATATAACGTAATATGCAATGTATCATGGAAAATACCTTATATTATAACGTAATATGCAGCGTATCATTGAAAATACCTTATAATATGTAGTAGTTTACCATTGAAAATACCTTATAATATAACGTAATATGCAGTGTATCATTGAAAATACCTTATAATATATCGTAATATGCAATGTATCATTGAAAATACCTTATATTATATAGTAGTTTACCATTGAAAATACCTTATAATATAACGTAATATGCAGTGTATCATTGAAAATACCTGATAATATATCGTAATTTGTAGTGTATCCTCGAAAATACCTTATAATATAACGTAATATGCAGTGTATCATTGAAAATACCTAATGATATAACGTAATATGCAGTGTATCATTGAAAATACGAATTAATATAACGTAATATGCAGTGTATCATGGAAAATACCTTATAATATAACGTAATATGAAGTGTATCATTGAAAATACCTTATAATATATAGTAGTTTACCATTGAAAATACCTTTTAATATAACGTAACATGCAGTGTATCATTGAAAATACCTTATAATATATCGTAATATGCAGTGTGTCATTGAAAATACCTTATGATATAACGTAATATGCAGTGTATCATTGAAATAACCTTATAATATGTAGTAGTTTACCATTGAAAATACCTTATAATATAACGTAATATGCAGTGTATCATTGAAAATACCTGATAATATATCGTAATTTGTAGTGTATCCTCGAAAATACCTTATAATATAACGTAATATGCAGTGTATCATTGAAAATACCTAATGATATAACGTAATATGCAGTGTATCATTGAAAATACCAATTAATATAACGTAATATGCAGTGTATCATGGAAAATACCTTATAATATAACGTAATATGCAGTGTATCATTGAAAACACCTTATAATATAACGTAATATGCAATGTATCATCGAAAATACCTTATAATATAACGTAATATGCAGTGTATCATTGAAAATACCTTATAATATAACGTAATATGCAGTGTATCATGGAAAATACCTTATAATATAACGTAATATGCAATGTATCATCGAAAATACCTTATATTATAACGTAATATGCAGCGTATCATTGAAAATACCTTATAATATGTAGTAGTTTACCATTGAAAATACCTTATAATATAACGTAATATGCAGTGTATCATTGAAAATACCTTATAATATATCGTAATATGCAGTGTATCATTGAAAATACCAATTAATATACCGTAATATGCAGTGTATCATGGAAAATACCTTATAATATAACGTAATATGAAGTGTATCATTGAAAATACCTTATAATATATAGTAGTTTACCATTGAAAATACCTTTTAATATAACGTAACATGCAGTGTTTCATTGAAAATACCTTATAATATAACGTAATATGCAATGTATCATGGAAAATACCCTATATTATAACGTAATATGCAGCGTATCATTGAAAATACCTTATAATATGTAGTAGTTTACCATTGAAAATACCTTATAATATAACGTAATATGCAGTGTATCATTGAAAATACCTTATAATATATCGTAATATGCAATGTATCATTGAAAATACCTTATATTATATAGTAGTTTACCATTGAAAATACCTTATAATATAACGTAATATGCAATGTATCATGGAAAATACCTTATATTATAACGTAATATGCAGCGTATCATTGAAAATACCTTATAATATATCGTAATATGCAATGTATCATTGAAAATACCTTATAATATATAGTAGTTTACCATTGAAAATACCGTATAATATATCGTAATATGTAGGGTATCATTGAAAATACCTTATGATATGACGTAATATGCAGTGTATCATTGAAAATACTTTATAATATATCGTAATATGCAGTGTATCATTGAGAATACCTTCTGATATAACGTAATATGCAGTGTATCATTGAAAATACCTTATAATATAACATAATATGCAGTGTATCATTGAAAATACCTTATAATATATAGTAGTTTACCATTGATAATACCTTATAATATAACGTAATATGCAGTGTATCATTGAAAATACCTTATAATATATCGTAATATGCAATGTATCATTGAAAATACCTTATAATATATAGTAGTTTACCATTGAAAATACCGTATAATATATCGTAATATGCAGGGTATCATTGAAAATACCTTATGATATAACGTAATATGCAGTGTAACATTGAAAATACCTTATAATATAACGTAATATGCAGTGTATCATTGACAACACCTTATAATATAACGTAATATGAAGTGTATCATTGAAAATACCTTATAATATATAGTAGTTTACCATTGAAAATACATTTTAATATAACGTAATATGCAGTGTATCATTGAAAATACCTAATGATATAACGTAATATGCAGTGTATCATTGAAAATACCAATTAATATAACGTAATATGCAGTGTATCATGGAAAATACCTTATAATATAACGTAATATGCAGTGTATCATTGAAAACACCTTATAATATAACGTAATATGCAATGTATCATCGAAAATACCTTATAATATAACGTAATATGCAGTGTATCATTGAAAATACCTTATAATATAACGTAATATGCAGTGTATCATGGAAAATACCTTATAATATAACGTAATATGCAATGTATCATCGAAAATACCTTATATTATAACGTAATATGCAGCGTATCATTGAAAATACCTTATAATATGTAGTAGTTTACCATTGAAAATACCTTATAATATAACGTAATATGCAGTGTATCATTGAAAATACCTTATAATATATCGTAATATGCAGTGTATCATTGAAAATACCAATTAATATAACGTAATATGCAGTGTATCATGGAAAATACCTTATAATATAACGTAATATGAAGTGTATCATTGAAAATACCTTATAATATATAGTAGTTTACCATTGAAAATACCTTTTAATATAACGTAACATGCAGTGTATCATTGAAAATACCTTATAATATATCGTAATATGCAATGTATCATTGAAAATAAATTATATTATATAGTAGTTTACCATTGAAAATACCTTATAATATAACGTAATATGCAGTGTATCATTGAAAATACCGTATAATATATCGTAATATGCAGGGTATCATTGAAAATACCTTATGATATAACGTAATATGCAGTGTAACATTGAAAATACCTTATAATATAACGTAATATGCAGTGTATCATTGAAAACACCTTATAATATAACGTAATATGCAATGTATCATCGAAAATACCTTATAATATAACGTAATATGCAGTGTATCATTGAAAATACCTTATAATATAACGTAATATGCAGTGTATCATGGAAAATACCTTATAATATAACGTAATATGCAATGTATCATCGAAAATACCTTATAATATAACGTAATATGCAGTGTATCATTGAAAATACCTTATAATATATCGTAATATGCAATGTATCATTGAAAATACCTTATATTATATAGTAGTTTACCATTGAAAATACCTTATAATATAACGTAATATGCAATGTATCATGGAAAATACCTTATATTATAACGTAATATGCAGCGTATCATTGAAAATACCTTATAATATATCGTAATATGCAATGTATCATTGAAAATACCTTATAATATATAGTAGTTTACCATTGAAAATACCGTATAATATATCGTAATATGTAGGGTATCATTGAAAATACCTTATGATATGACGTAATATGCAGTGTATCATTGAAAATACTTTATAATATATCGTAATATGCAGTGTATAATTGAAAATACCTTCTGATATAACGTAATATGCAGTGTATCATTGAAAATACCTTATAATATAACATAATATGCAGTGTATCATTGAAAATACCTTATAATATATAGTAGTTTACCATTGATAATACCTTATAATATAACGTAATATGCAGTGTATCATTGAAAATACCTTATAATATATCGTAATATGCAATGTATCATTGAAAATACCTTATAATATATAGTAGTTTACCATTGAAAATACCGTATAATATATCGTAATATGCAGGGTATCATTGAAAATACCTTATGATATAACGTAATATGCAGTGTAACATTGAAAATACCTTATAATATAACGTAATATGCAGTGTATCATTGACAACACCTTATAATATAACGTAATATGAAGTGTATCATTGAAAATACCTTATAATATATTAGTAGTTTACCATTGAAAATACATTTTAATATAACGTAACATGCAGTGTATCATTGAAAATACCTTATAATATATCGTAATATGCAGTGTGTCATTGAAAATACCTTATGATATAACGTAATATGCAGTGTATCATTGAAAATACCTTATAATATAACATAATATGCAGTGTATCATTGAAAATACCTTATAATATAACATAATATGCAGTGTATCATTGAAAATACCTTATAATATAACGTAATATGCAGTGTATCATTGAAAATACCATATAATATATCGTAATATGCAGTGTATCGTTGAAAATACCTTATAATATATAGTAGTTTACGATTGAAAATACCTTATAATATAACGTAATATGCAGTGTATCCTTGAAAATACCTTATAATATATAGTAGTTTACCATTGAAAATACCTTATAATATAACGTAATATGCAGTGTATCCTTGAAAATACGTTATAATATAACATAATATGCAGTGTATCATTGAAAATACCTTATAATATAACATAATATGCAGTGTATCATTGAAAATACCTTATAATATAACGTAATATGCAGTGTATCATTGAAAATACCATATAATATATCGTAATATGCAGTGTATCGTTGAAAATACCTTATAATATATAGTAGTTTACCATTGAAAATACCTTATAATATATCGTAATATGCAGTGTATCATTGAAAATACCTTATAATATAACGTAATATGCAGTGTATCATTGAAAATACCTGATAATATATCGTAAGTTGTAGTGTATCCTCGAAAATACCTTATAATATAACGTAATATGCAGTGTATCATTGAAAATACCATATAATATATCGTAATATGCAGTGTATCATTGAAAATACCTTATAATATAACGTAATATGCAGTGTATCATTGAAAATACCTTATAATATATCGTAATATGCAATGTATCATTGAAAATACCTTATATTATATAGTAGTTTACCATTGAAAATACCTTATAATATAACGTAATATGCAGTGTATCATTGAAAATACCTTATAGTATATAGTAGTTTACCATTGAAAATACCTTATAATATAACGTAATATGCAGTGTATCATTGAAAATACCTTATAATATAACGTAATATGCAGTGTATCATGGAAAATACCTTATAATATATAGTAGTTTACCATTGAAAATACCTTATAATATAACGTAATATGCAGTGTATCATTGAAAATACTTTATAATATATCGTAATATGCAGTGTATCATTGAAAATACCTTATAATATATAGTAGTTTACCATTGAAAATACCTTATAATATAACGTAATATGCAGTGTATCATTGAAAATACCTGATAATATATCGTAATTTGTAGTGTATCCTCGAAAATACCTTATAATATAACGTAATATGCAGTGTATCATTGAAAATACCTTATAATATAACGTAATATGCAGTGTATCATTGAAAATACCTGATAATATATCGTAAGTTGTAGTGTATCCTCGAAAATACCTTATAATATAACGTAATATGCAGTGTATCATTGAAAATACCATATAATATATCGTAATATGCAGTGTATCATTGAAAATACCTTATAATATATAGTAGTTTACCATTGAAAATACCTTATAAAATAACGTAATATGCAGTGTATCATTGAAAATACCTTATAATATAACGTAATATGCAGTGTATCATGTAAAATACCTTATAATATAACGTAATAAGCAGTGTATCATTGAAATTACCTTATAATATATAGTAGTTTACCATTGAAAATACCTTATAATATAACGTAATATGCAGTGTAACATTGAAAATGCCTTATAATTTAACGTAATACGTAGTGTATCATTGAAAATACCTTATAAAAATAACGTAATATGCAGTGTAACATTGAAAATACCTTATAATATAACGTAATATGCTGTGTATCATTGAAAATACCTTAGAATATATAGTAGTTTACCATTGAAAATACCTTATAATATAACGTAATATGCAGTGTAACATTGAAAATGCCTTATAATTTAACGTAATACGTAGTGTATCATTGAAAATACCTTATAAAAATAACGTAATATGCAGTGTAACATTGAAAATACCTTATAATATAACGTAATATGCAGTGTATCATTGAAAATACCATATAATATATCGTAATATGCAGTGTATCATCGAAAATACCTTATAATATAACGTAATATGCAGTGTATCATTGAAAATACCTTATAATATAACGTAATATGCAGTGTATCATTGAAAATACCTGATAATATATCGTAATTTGTAGTGTATCCTCGAAAATACCTTATAATATAACGTAATATGCAGTGTATCATTGAAAATACCTTATAATATAACGTAATATGCAGTGTATCATGGAAAATACCTTATAATATAACGTAATAAGCAGTGTATCATTGAAATTACCTTATAATATATAGTAGTTTACCATTGAAAATACCTTATAAAATAACGTAATATGCAGTGTATCATTGAAAATTCCTTATAATATATCGTAATTTGTAGTGTATTATTGAAAATACCTTATAATATAACGTAATATGCATTGTATAATTGAAAATATCTTATAATGTATCGTAATGTGCAGTGTATCATTGAAAATACCTTATAATATAACGTAATATGCAGTGTATCATTGAAAATACCTTATAATATAACGTAATATGCAGTGTATCATTGAAAATACCTGATAATATATCGTAAGTTGTAGTGTATCCTCGAAAATACCTTATAATATAACGTAATATGCAGTGTATCATTGAAAATACCATATAATATATCGTAATATGCAGTGTATCATTGAAAATACCTTATAATATATAGTAGTTTACCATTGAAAATACCTTATAAAATAACGTAATATGCAGTGTATAATTGAAAATACCTTATAATATAACGTAATATGCAGTGTATCATGTAAAATACCTTATAATATAACGTAATAAGCAGTGTATCATTGAAATTACCTTATAATATATAGTAGTTTACCATTGAAAATACCTTATAATATAACGTAATATGCAGTGTAACATTGAAAATGCCTTATAATTTAACGTAATACGTAGTGTATCATTGAAAATACCTTATAAAAATAACGTAATATGCAGTGTAACATTGAAAATACCTTATAATATAACGTAATATGCTGTGTATCATTGAAAATACCTTATAATATAACGTAATATGCAGTGTATCATTGAAAATACTTTATAATATATCGTAATATGCAGTGTATCATTGAAAATACCTTATAATATATAGTAGTTTACCATTGAAAATACCTTATAATATAACGTAATATGCAGTGTATCATTGAAAATACCTGATAATATATCGTAATTTGTAGTGTATCCTCGAAAATACCTTATAATATAACGTAATATGCAGTGTATCATTGAAAATACCTTATAATATAACGTAATATGCAGTGTATCATTGAAAATACCTGATAATATATCGTAAGTTGTAGTGTATCCTCGAAAATACCTTATAATATAACGTAATATGCAGTGTATCATTGAAAATACCTTATAATATATCGTAATATGCAGTGTATCATTGAAAATACCTTATAATATATAGTAGTTTACCATTGAAAATACCTTATAAAATAACGTAATATGCAGTGTATCATTGAAAATACCTTATAATATAACGTAATATGCAGTGTATCATGTAAAATACCTTATAATATAACGTAATAAGCAGTGTATCATTGAAATTACCTTATAATATATAGTAGTTTACCATTGAAAATACCTTATAATATAACGTAATATGCAGTGTAACATTGAAAATGCCTTATAATTTAACGTAATACGTAGTGTATCATTGAAAATACCTTATAAAAATAACGTAATATGCAGTGTAACATTGAAAATACCTTATAATATAACGTAATATGCTGTGTATCATTGAAAATACCTTAGAATATATAGTAGTTTACCATTGAAAATACCTTATAATATAACGTAATATGCAGTGTAACATTGAAAATGCCTTATAATATAACGTAATACGCAGTGTATCATTGAAAATACCTTATAAAAATAACGTAATATGCAGTGTAACATTGAAAATACCTTATAATATAACGTAATATGCAGTGTATCATTGAAAATACCATATAATATATCGTAATATGCAGTGTATCATCGAAAATACCTTATAATATAACGTAATATGCAGTGTATCATTGAAAATACCTTATAATATAACGTAATATGCAGTGTATCATTGAAAATACCTGATAATATATCGTAATTTGTAGTGTATCCTCGAAAATACCTTATAATATAACGTAATATGCAGTGTATCATTGAAAATACCTTATAATATAACGTAATATGCAGTGTATCATGGAAAATACCTTATAATATAACGTAATAAGCAGTGTATCATTGAAATTACCTTATAATATATAGTAGTTTACCATTGAAAATACCTTATAAAATAACGTAATATGCAGTGTATCATTGAAAATTCCTTATAATATATCGTAATTTGTAGTGTATTATTGAAAATACCTTATAATATAACGTAATATGCATTGTATAATTGAAAATATCTTATAATGTATCGTAATGTGCAGTGTATCATTGAAAATACCTTATAATATAACGTAATACGCAGTGTATCATTGAAAATACCTTATAATATAACGTAATATGCAGTGTATCATTGAAAATACCTGATAATATATCGTAAGTTGTAGTGTATCCTCGAAAATACCTTATAATATAACGTAATATGCAGTGTATCATTGAAAATACCATATAATATATCGTAATATGCAGTGTATCATTGAAAATACCTTATAATATATAGTAGTTTACCATTGAAAATACCTTATAAAATAACGTAATATGCAGTGTATAATTGAAAATACCTTATAATATAACGTAATATGCAGTGTATCATGTAAAATACCTTATAATATAACGTAATAAGCAGTGTATCATTGAAATTACCTTATAATATATAGTAGTTTACCATTGAAAATACCTTATAATATAACGTAATATGCAGTGTAACATTGAAAATGCCTTATAATTTAACGTAATACGTAGTGTATCATTGAAAATACCTTATAAAAATAACGTAATATGCAGTGTAACATTGAAAATACCTTATAATATAACGTAATATGCTGTGTATCATTGAAAATACCTTATAATATAACATAATATGCAGTGTATCCTCGAAAATACGTTATAATATAACGTAATATGCAGTGTATCATTGAAAATACCATATAATATATCGTAATATGCAGTGTATCATTGAAAATACCTTATAATATATAGTAGTTTACCATTGAAAATACCTTATAATATAACGTAACATGCAGTGTATCATTGAAAATACCTTATAATATATCGTAATATGCAGTGTGTCATTGAAAATACCTTATGATATAACGTAATATGCAGTGTATCATTGAAAATACCATATAATATATCGTAATATGCAGTGTATCATTGAAAATACCTTATAATATATTGTAGTTTACCATTGAAAATACCTTATAATATAACGTAACATGCAGTGTATCATTGAAAATACCTTATAATATATCGTAATATGCAGTGTGTCATTGAAAATACCTTATAATATATCGTAATTTGTAGTGTATTATTGAAAATACCTTATAATATAACGTAATATGCATTGTATCATTGAAAATATCTTATAATGTATCGTAATGTGCAGTGTATCATTGAAAATACCTTATAATATAACGTAATATGCAGTGTATCATTGAAAATACCATATAATATATCGTAATTTGTAGTGTATTATTGAAAATACCTTATAATATAACGTAATATGCATTGTATCATTGAAAATATCTTATAATGTATCGTAATGTGCAGTGTATCATTGAAAATACCTTATAATATATCGTAATATGCAGTGTATCATTGAAAATACCTTATAATATAACATAATATGCAGTGTATCATTGAAAATACCTTATAATATAACATAATATGCAGTGTATCATTGAAAATACCTTATAATATAACGTAATATGCAGTGTATCATTGAAAATACCATATAATATATAGTAATATGCAGTGTATCCTTGAAAATACCTAATGGTATAACGTAATATGCAGTGTATCATGGAAAATACCTTATAATATAACGTAATATGCAGTGTATCATTGAAAATACCTTATAATATATAGTAGTTTACCATTGAAAATACCTTATAAAATAACGTAATATGCAGTGTATCATTGAAAATTCCTTATAATATATCGTAATTTGTAGTGTATTATTGAAAATACCTTATAATATAACGTAATATGCAGTGTATCATTGAAAATACCTGATAATATATCGTAAGTTGTAGTGTATCCTCAAAAATACCTTATAATATAACGTAATATGCAGTGTATCATTGAAAATACCATATAATATATCGTAATATGCAGTGTATCATTGAAAATACCTTATAATATATAGTAGTTTACCATTGAAAATACCTTATAAAATAACGTAATATGCAGTGTATCATTGAAAATACCTTATAATATAACGTAATATGCAGTGTATCATGTAAAATACCTTATAATATAACGTAATAAGCAGTGTATCATTGAAATTACCTTATAATATATAGTAGTTTACCATTGAAAATACCTTATAATATAACGTAATATGCAGTGTAACATTGAAAATGCATTATAATTTAACGTAATACGTAGTGTATCATTGAAAATACCTTATAAAAATAACGTAATATGCAGTGTAACATTGAAAATACCTTATAATATAACGTAATATGCTGTGTATCATTGAAAATACCTTATAATATATAGTAGTTTACCATTGAAAATACCTTATAATATAACGTAATATGCAGTGTAACATTGAAAATGCCTTATAATTTAACGTAATACGTAGTGTATCATTGAAAATACCTTATAAAAATAACGTAATATGCAGTGTAACATTGAAAATACCTTATAATATAACGCAATATGCAGTGTATCATTGAAAATACCATATAATATATCGTAATATGGAGTGTATCATCGAAAATACCTTATAATATAACGTAATATGCAGTGTATCATTGAAAATACCTTATAATATAACGTAATATGCAGTGTATCATTGAAAATACCTGATAATATATCGTAATTTGTAGTGTATCCTCGAAAATACCTTATAATATAACGTAATATGCAGTGTATCATTGAAAATACCTTATAATATAACGTAATATGCAGTGTATCATGGAAAATACCATATAATATATCGTAATATGCAGTGTATCATTGAAAATACCTTATAATATATAGTAGTTTACCATTGAAAATACCTTATAAAATAACGTAATATGCAGTGTATCATTGAAAATACCTTATAATATAACGTAATATGCAGTGTATCATGTAAAATACCTTATAATATAACGTAATAAGCAGTGTATCATTGAAATTACCTTATAATATATAGTAGTTTACCATTGAAAATACCTTATAATATAACGTAATATGCAGTGTAACATTGAAAATGCCTTATAATTTAACGTAATACGTAGTGTATCATTGAAAATACCTTATAAAAATAACGTAATATGCAGTGTAACATTGAAAATACCTTATAATATAACGTAATATGCTGTGTATCATTGAAAATACCTTATAATATAACATAATATGCAGTGTATCCTCGAAAATACGTTATAATATAACGTAATATGCAGTGTATCATTGAAAATACCATATAATATATCGTAATATGCAGTGTATCATTGAAAATACCTTATAATATATAGTAGTTTACCATTGAAAATACCTTATGATATAACGTAACATGCAGTGTATCATTGAAAATACCTTATAATATATCGTAATATGCAGTGTGTCATTGAAAATACCTTATGATATAACGTAATATGCAGTGTATCATTGAAAATACCATATAATATATCGTAATATGCAGTGTATCATTGAAAATACCTTATAATATATTGTAGTTTACCATTGAAAATACCTTATAATATAACGTAACATGCAGTGTATCATTGAAAATACCTTATAATATATCGTAATATGCAGTGTGTCATTGAAAATACCTTATAATATATCGTAATTTGTAGTGTATTATTGAAAATACCTTATAATATAACGTAATATGCATTGTATCATTGAAAATATCTTATAATGTATCGTAATGTGCAGTGTATCATTGAAAATACCTTATAATATAACGTAATATGCAGTGTATCATTGAAAATACCATATAATATATCGTAATTTGTAGTGTATTATTGAAAATACCTTATAATATAACGTAATATGCATTGTATCATTGAAAATATCTTATAATGTATCGTAATGTGCAGTGTATCATTGAAAATACCTTATAATATATCGTAATATGCAGTGTATCATTGAAAATACCTTATAATATAACATAATATGCAGTGTATCATTGAAAATACCTTATAATATAACATAATATGCAGTGTATCATTGAAAATACCTTATAATATAACGTAATATGCAGTGTATCATTGAAAATACCATATAATATGTAGTAATATGCAGTATATCATTGAAAATACCTAATGGTATAACGTAATATGCAGTGTATCATGGAAAATACCTTATAATATAACGTAATATGCAGTGTATCATTGAAAATACCTTATAATATATAGTAGTTTACCATTGAAAATACCTTATAAAATAACGTAATATGCAGTGTATCATTGAAAATTCCTTATAATATATCGTAATTTGTAGTGTATTATTGAAAATACCTTATAATATAACGTAATATGCAGTGTAACAGTGAAAATGCCTTATAATATAACGTAATACGCAGTGTATCATTGAAAATACCTTATAATATAACGTAATATGCAGTGTATCATTGAAAATACCTTATAATATAACGTAATATGCAGTGTAACATTGAAAATGCCTTATAATTTAACGTAATACGTAGTGTATCATTGAAAATACCTTATAAAAATAACGTAATATGCAGTGTAACATTGAAAATACCTTATAATATAACGTAATATGCAGTGTATCATTGAAAATACCTTATAATATAACGTAATATGCAGTGTATCATTGAAAATACCTGATAATATATCGTAAGTTGTAGTGTATCCTCGAAAATACCTTATAATATAACGTAATATGCAGTGTATCATTGAAAATACCATATAATATATCGTAATATGCAGTGTATCATTGAAAATACCTTATAATATATAGTAGTTTACCATTGAAAATACCTTATAAAATAACGTAATATGCAGTGTATCATTGAAAATTCCTTATAATATATCGTAATTTGTAGTGTATTATTGAAAATACCTTATAATATAACGTAATATGCAGTGTAACAGTGAAAATGCCTTATAATATAACGTAATACGCAGTGTATCATTGAAAATACCTTATAATATAACGTAATATGCAGTGTATCATTGAAAATACCTTATAATATAACGTAATATGCAGTGTAACATTGAAAATGCCTTATAATTTAACGTAATACGTAGTGTATCATTGAAAATACCTTATAAAAATAACGTAATATGCAGTGTAACATTGAAAATACCTTATAATATAACGTAATACGCAGTGTATCATTGAAAATACCTTATAATATAACGTAATATGCAGTGTATCATTGAAAATACCTGATAATATATCGTAAGTTGTAGTGTATCCTCGAAAATACCTTATAATATAACGTAATATGCAGTGTATCATTGAAAATACCATATAATATATCGTAATATGCAGTGTATCATTGAAAATACCTTATAATATATAGTAGTTTACCATTGAAAATACCTTATAAAATAACGTAATATGCAGTGTATCATTGAAAATACCTTATAATATAACGTAATATGCAGTGTATCATGTAAAATACCTTATAATATAACGTAATAAGCAGTGTATCATTGAAATTACCTTATAATATATAGTAGTTTACCATTGAAAATACCTTATAATATAACGTAATATGCAGTGTAACATTGAAAATGCCTTATAATTTAACGTAATACGTAGTGTATCATTGAAAATACCTTATAAAAATAACGTAATATGCAGTGTAACATTGAAAATACCTTATAATATAACGTAATATGCTGTGTATCATTGAAAATACCTTATAATATATAGTAGTTTACCATTGAAAATACCTTATAATATAACGTAATATGCAGTGTAACATTGAAAATGCCTTATAATTTAACGTAATACGTAGTGTATCATTGAAAATACCTTATAAAATAACATAATATGCAGTGTATCATTGAAAATACCTTATAATATAACATAATATGCAGTGTATCCTCGAAAATACGTTATAATATAACGTAATATGCAGTGTATCATTGAAAATACCATATAATATATCGTAATATGCAGTGTATCATTGAAAATACCTTATAATATATAGTAGTTTACCACTGAAAATACCTTATAATATAACGTAACATGCAGTGTATCATTGAAAATACCTTATAATATATCGTAATATGCAGTGTGTCATTGAAAATACCTTATGATATAACGTAATATGCAGTGTATCATTGAAAATACCTTATAATATAACATAATATGCAGTGTATACTCGAAAATACGTTATGATATAACGTAATATGCAGTGTATCATTGAAAATACCTTATAATATAACGTAATATGCTGTGTATCATTGAAAATACCTTATAATATATAGTAGTTTACCATTGAAAATACCTTATATTATAACGTAATATGCAGTGTAACATTGAAAATGCCTTATAATATAACGTAATACGTAGTGTATCATTGAAAATACCTTATAATATAACATAATATGCAGTGTATCATTGAAAATACCTTATAATATAACATAATATGCAGTGTATCATTGAAAATACCTTATAATATAACGTAATACGTAGTGTATCATTGAAAATACCTTATAAAAATAACGTAATATGCAGTGTAACATTGAAAATACCTTATAATATAACGTAATATGCTGTGTATCATTGAAAATACCTTATAATATATAGTAGTTTACCATTGAAAATACCTTATAATATAACGTAATATGCAGTGTAACATTGAAAATGCCTTATAATTTAACGTAATACGTAGTGTATCATTGAAAATACCTTATAAAAATAACGTAATATGCAGTGTAACATTGAAAATACCTTATAATATAACGTAATATGCAGTGTATCATGGAAAATACCTTATAATATAACGTAATATGCAGTGTATCATTGAAAATACCTTATAATATATAGTAGTTTACCATTGAAAATACCTTATAATATAACGTAATATGTAGTGTATCATTGAAAATACCTTATAATATAACGTAATATGCAGTGTATCATGGAAAATACCTTATAATATAACGTAATAAGCAGTGTATCATTGAAATTACCTTATAATATATAGTAGTTTACCATTGAAAATACCTTATAAAATAACGTAATATGCAGTGTATCATTGAAAATTCCTTATAATATATCGTAATTTGTAGTGTATTATTGAAAATACCTTATAATATAACGTAATATGCATTGTATCATTGAAAATATCTTATAATGTATCGTAATGTGCAGTGTATCATTGAAAATACCTTATAATATAACGTAATATGCAGTGTATCATTGAAAATACCTGATAATATATCGTAAGTTGTAGTGTATCCTCGAAAATACCTTATAATATAACGTAATATGCAGTGTATCATTGAAAATACCATATAATATATCGTAATATGCAGTGTATCATTGAAAATACCTTATAATATAACGTAATATGCAGTGTATCATCGAAAATACCTTATAATGTATCATTGAAAATACCTTATAGTATATCGTAATATGCAGTGTATCGTTGAAAATACCTTATGATATAACGTAATATGCAGTGTAACATTGAAAATACCATATAATATAACGTAATATGCAGTGTATCATTGAAAATACCTTATAATATAACGTAATATGCAGTGTATCATTGAAAATAGCTGATAATATATCGTAATTTATAGTATATCCTCGAAAATACCTTATAATATAACGTAATATGCAGTGTATCATTGAAAATACCTTATAATATAACATAATATGCAGTGTATCATTGAAAATACCTTATAATATAACATAATATGCAGTGTATCATTGAAAATACCTTATAATATAACGTAATATGCAGTGTATCATTAAAAATACCATATAATATAGAGTAATATGCAGTGTATCATTGAAAATACCTTATAATATATAGTAGTTTACCATTGAAAATACCTTATAATATAACGTAATATGCAGTGTATCATTGAAAATACCTTATAATATATCGTAATGTGCAGTGTATCATTGAAAATACCTAATGATATAACGTAATATGCAGTGTATCATTGAAAATACCTAATGATATAACGTAATATGCAGTGTATCATTGAAAATACCTTTTAATATAACGTAATATGCAGTGTATCATGGATAATACCTTATAATATAACGTAATATGCAGTGTATCATTGAAAATACCTTATAATATATAGTAGTTTACCATTGAAAATACCTTATAATATAACGTAATATGCAGTGTATCATTGAAAATACCTTATAATATATAGTAGTTTACCATTGAAAATACCTTATAATATAACGTAATATGTAGTGTATCATTGAAAATACCTTATAATATAACGTAATATGCAGTGTATCATGGAAAATACCTTATAATATAACGTAATAAGCAGTGTATCATTGAAATTACCTTATAATATATAGTAGTTTACCATTGAAAATACCTTATAAAATAACGTAATATGCAGTGTATCATTGAAAATTCCTTATAATATATCGTAATTTGTAGTTTATTATTGAAAATACCTTATAATATAACGTAATATGCATTGTATCATTGAAAATATCTTATAATGTATCGTAATGTGCAGTGTATCATTGAAAATACCTTATAATATAACGTAATATGCAGTGTATCATTGAAAATACCTGATAATATATCGTAAGTTGTAGTGTATCCTCGAAAATACCTTATAATATAACGTAATATGCAGTGTATCATTGAAAATACCATATAATATATCGTAATATGCAGTGTATCATTGAAAATACCTTATAATATAACGTAATATGCAGTGTATCATCGAAAATACCTTATAATGTATCATTGAAAATACCTTATAGTATATCGTAATATGCAGTGTATCGTTGAAAATACCTTATGATATAACGTAATATGCAGTGTAACATTGAAAATACCATATAATATAACGTAATATGCAGTGTATCATTGAAAATACCTTATAATATAACGTAATATGCAGTGTATCATTGAAAATAGCTGATAATATATCGTAATTTATAGTATATCCTCGAAAATACCTTATAATATAACGTAATATGCAGTGTATCATTGAAAATACCTTATAATATAACATAATATGCAGTGTATCATTGAAAATACCTTATAATATAACATAATATGCAGTGTATCATTGAAAATACCTTATAATATAACGTAATATGCAGTGTATCATTAAAAATACCATATAATATAGAGTAATATGCAGTGTATCATTGAAAATACCTTATAATATATAGTAGTTTACCATTGAAAATACCTTATAATATAACGTAATATGCAGTGTAACATTGAAAATGCCTTATAATATAACGTAATACGCAGTGTATCATTGAAAATACCTTATAAAAATAACGTAATATGCAGTGTATCATCGAAAATACCTTATAATGTATCATTGAAAATACCATATAGTATATCGTAATATGGAGTGAATCGTTGAAAATACCTTATGATATAACGTAATATGCAGTGTAACATTGAAAATACCTTATAATATAACGTAATATGCAGTGTATCATTGAAAATACCTTATAATATAACGTAATATGCAGTGTATCATTGAAAATTCCTTATAATATATCGTAATTTGTAGTGTTTTATTGAAAATACCTTATAATATAACGTAATATGCATTGTATCATTGAAAATATCTTATAATGTATCGTAATGTGCAGTGTATCATTGAAAATACCTTATAATATAACGTAATACGCAGTGTATCATTGAAAATACCTTATAATATAACGTAATATGCAGTGTATCATTGAAAATACCTGATAATATATCGTAAGTTGTAGTGTATCCTCGAAAATACCTTATAATATAACGTAATATGCAGTGTATCATTGAAAATACCATATAATATATCGTAATATGCAGTGTATCATTGAAAATACCTTATAATATAACGTAATATGCAGTGTATCATTGAAAATTCCTTATAATATAACGTAATATGCAGTGTATCATTGAAAATACCTTAGATTATATAGTAGTTTACCATTGAAAATACCTTATAATATAACGTAATATGCAGTGTATCATGGAAAATACCTTATAATATAACGTAATAAGCAGTGTATTATTGAAATTACCTTACAATATATAGTAGTTTACCATTGAAAATACCTTATATTATAACGTAATATGCAGTGTAACATTGAAAATGCCTTATAATATAACGTAATACGTAGTGTATCATTGAAAATACCTTATAATATAACATAATATGCAGTGTATCATTGAAAATACCTTATAATATAACATAATATGCAGTGTATCATTGAAAATACCTTATAATATAACGTAATATGCAGTGTATCATTGAAAATACCATATAATATATAGTAATATGCAGTGTATCCTTGAAAATACCTAATGGTATAACGTAATATGCAGTGTATCATGGAAAATACCTTATAATATAACGTAATATGCAGTGTATCATTGAAAATACCTTATAATATATCGTAATGTGCAGTGTATCATTGAAAATACCTAATGATATAACGTAATATGCAGTGTATCATTGAAAATACCTAATGATATAACGCAATATGCAGTGTATCATTGAAAATACCTTTTAATATAACGTAATATGCAGTGTATCATGGATAATACCTTATAATATAACGTAATATGCAGTGTATCATTGAAAATACCTTATAATATATAGTAGTTTACCATTGAAAATACCTTATAATATAACGTAATACGCAGTGTATCATTGAAAATACCTTATAAAAATAACGTAATATGCAGTGTATCATCGAAAATACCTTATAATGTATCATTGAAAATACCATATAGTATATCGTAATATGGAGTGAATCGTTGAAAATACCTTATGATATAACGTAATATGCAGTGTATCATTGAAAATACCTTATAATATAACGTAATATGCAGTGTATCATTGAAAATACCTTATAATATAACGTAATATGCAGTGTATCATTGAAAATTCCTTATAATATATCGTAATTTGTAGTGTTTTATTGAAAATACCTTATAATATAACGTAATATGCATTGTATCATTGAAAATATCTTATAATGTATCGTAATGTGCAGTGTATCATTGAAAATACCTTATAATATAACGTAATACGCAGTGTATCATTGAAAATACCTTATAATATAACGTAATATGCAGTGTATCATTGAAAATACCTGATAATATATCGTAAGTTGTAGTGTATCCTCGCAAATACCTTATAATATAACGTAATATGCAGTGTATCATTGAAAATACCATATAATATATCGTAATATGCAGTGTATCATTGAAAATACCTTATAATATAACGTAATATGCAGTGTATCATTGAAAATTCCTTATAATATAACGTAATATGCAGTGTATCATTGAAAATACCTTAGATTATATAGTAGTTTACCATTGAAAATACCTTATAATATAACGTAATATGCAGTGTATCATGGAAAATACCTTATAATATAACGTAATAAGCAGTGTATTATTGAAATTACCTTACAATATATAGTAGTTTACCATTGAAAATACCTTATATTATAACGTAATATGCAGTGTAACATTGAAAATGCCTTATAATATAACGTAATACGTAGTGTATCATTGAAAATACCTTATAATATAACATAATATGCAGTGTATCATTGAAAATACCTTATAATATAACATAATATGCAGTGTATCATTGAAAATACCTTATAATATAACGTAATATGCAGTGTATCATTGAAAATACCATATAATATATAGTAATATGCAGTGTATCCTTGAAAATACCTAATGGTATAACGTAATATGCAGTGTATCATGGAAAATACCTTATAATATAACGTAATATGCAGTGTATCATTGAAAATACCTTATAATATATCGTAATGTGCAGTGTATCATTGAAAATACCTAATGATATAACGTAATATGCAGTGTATCATTGAAAATACCTAATGATATAACGTAATATGCAGTGTATCATTGAAAATACCTTTTAATATAACGTAATATGCAGTGTATCATGGAAAATACCTTATAATATAACGTAATATGCAGTGTATCATTGAAAATACCTTATAATATATAGTAGTTTACCATTGAAAATACCTTATAATATAACGTAATATGTAGTGTATCATTGAAAATACCTTATAATATAACGTAATATGCAGTGTATCATGGAAAATACCTTATAATATAACGTAATATGCAGTGTATCATTGAAATTACCTTATAATATATAGTAGTTTACCATTGAAAATACCTTATAAAATAACGTAATATGCAGTGTATCATTGAAAATTCCTTATAATATATCGTAATTTGTAGTGTATTATTGAAAATACCTTATAATATAACGTAATATGCATTGTATCATTGAAAATATCTTATAATGTATCGTAATGTGCAGTGTATCATTGAAAATACCATATAATATAACGTAATATGCAGTGTATCATTGAAAATACCTGATAATATATCGTAAGTTGTAGTGTATCCTCGAAAATACCTTATAATATAACGTAATATGCAGTGTATCATTGAAAATATCATATAATATATCGTAATATGCAGTGTATCATTGAAAATACCTTATAATATAACGTAATATGCAGTGTATCATTGAAAATTCCTTATAATATAACGTAATATGCAGGGTATCATTGAAAATATCTTATAATATATAGTAGTTTACCATTGAAAATACCTTATAATATA
The DNA here is from genome assembly GCA_916610255.1 of Lasioglossum lativentre. NCBI lineage: Eukaryota > Metazoa > Arthropoda > Insecta > Hymenoptera > Halictidae > Lasioglossum > Lasioglossum lativentre. Next base: position 173,418 of record CAKAJI010000766.1, on the reverse strand, counting down.
ACGTAATATGCAGTGTAACAGTGAAAATGCCTTATAATATATCGTAATACGCAGTGTATCGTTGAAAATACCTTATAATATAACGTAATATGCAGTGTATCATTGAAAATACCTGATAATATATCGTAAGTTGTAGTGTATCCTCGAAAATACCTTATAATATAACGTAATATGCAGTGTAACATTGAAAATACCTTATAATATAACGTAATATGCAGTGTATCATTGAAAATACCTGATAATATATCGTAATTTGTAGTGTATCCTCGAAAATACCTTATAATATAACGTAATATGCAGTGTATTATTGAAAATACCTTATAATATAACGTAATATGCAGTGTATCATGGAAAATACCTTATAATATAACGTAATAAGCAGTGTATCATTGAAATTACCTCATAATATATAGTAGTTTACCATTGAAAATACCTTATAAAATAACGTAATATGCAGTGTATCATTGAAAATACCTGATAATATAACGTAAGTTGTAGTGTATCCTCGAAAATACCTTATAATATAACGTAATATGCAGTGTAACATTGAAAATGCCTTATAATTTAACGTAATACGTAGTGTATCATTGAAAATACCTTATAAAAATAACGTAATATGCAGTGTAACATTGAAAATACCTTATAATATAACGTAATATGCAGTGTAACATTGAAAATGCCTTATAATTTAACGTAATACGTAGTGTATCATTGAAAATACCTTATAAAAATAACGTAATATGCAGTGTAACATTGAAAATACCTTATAATATAACGTAATATGCAGTGTATCATTGAAAATACCATATAATATATCGTAATATGCAGTGTATCATCGAAAATACCTTATAATGTATCATTGAAAATACCTTATAGTATATCGTAATATGCAGTGTATCGTTGAAAATACCTTATGATATAACGTAATATGCAGTGTAACATTGAAAATACCATATAATATAACGTAATATGCAGTGTATCATTGAAAATACCTTATAATATAACGTAATATGCAGTGTATCATTGAAAATAGCTGATAATATATCGTAATTTATAGTATATCCTCGAAAATACCTTATAATATAACGTAATATGCAGTGTATCATTGAAAATACCTTATAATATAACATAATATGCAGTGTATCATTGAAAATACCTTATAATATAACATAATATGCAGTGTATCATTGAAAATACCTTATAATATAACGTAATACGCAGTGTATCCTCGAAAATACCTTATAATATAACGTAATATGCAGTGTATCATTGAAAATACCATATAATATATCGTAATATGCAGTGTATCATTGAAAATACCTTATAATATAACGTAATATGCAGTGTATCATTGAAAATTCCTTATAATATAACGTAATATGCAGTGTATCATTGAAAATACCTTAGATTATATAGTAGTTTACCATTGAAAATACCTTATAATATAACGTAATATGCAGTGTATCATGGAAAATACCTTATAATATAACGTAATAAGCAGTGTATTATTGAAATTACCTTACAATATATAGTAGTTTACCATTGAAAATACCTTATATTATAACGTAATATGCAGTGTAACATTGAAAATGCCTTATAATATAACGTAATACGTAGTGTATCATTGAAAATACCTTATAATATAACGTAATATGCAGTGTATCATTGAAAATACCATATAATATATAGTAATATGCAGTGTATCCTTGAAAATACCTAATGGTATAACGTAATATGCAGTGTATCATGGAAAATACCTTATAATATAACGTAATATGCAGTGTATCATTGAAAATACCTTATAATATATCGTAATGTGCAGTGTATCATTGAAAATACCTAATGATATAACGTAATATGCAGTGTATCATTGAAAATACCTAATGATATAACGTAATATGCAGTGTATCATTGAAAATACCTTTTAATATAACGTAATATGCAGTGTATCATGGAAAATACCTTATAGTATAACGTAATATGCAGTGTATCATTGAAAATACCTTATAATATATAGTAGTTTACCATTGAAAATACCTTATAATATAACGTAATATGTAGTGTATCATTGAAAATACCTTATAATATAACGTAATATGCAGTGTATCATGGAAAATACCTTATAATATAACGTAAAAAGCAGTGTATCATTGAAATTACCTTATAATATATAGTAGTTTACCATTGAAAATACCTTATAAAATAACGTAATATGCAGTGTATCATTGAAAATTCCTTATAATATATCGTAATTTGTAGTGTATTATTGAAAATACCTTATAATATAACGTAATATGCAGTGTATCATTGAAAATACCATATAATATATCGTAATATGCAGTGTATCATTGAAAATACCTTATAATATATAGTAGATTACCATTGAAAATACCTTATAAAATAACGTAATATGCAGTGTATCATTGAAAATACCTTATAATATAACGTAATATGCAGTGTATCATGTAAAATACCTTATAATATAACGTAATAAGCAGTGTATCATTGAAATTACCTTATAATATATAGTAGTTTACCATTGAAAATACCTTATAATATAACGTAATATGCAGTGTAACATTGAAAATGCCTTATAATTTAACGTAATACGTAGTGTATCATTGAAAATACCTTATAATATAACGTAATATGCAGTGTATCATGTAAAATACCTTATAATATAACGTAATAAGCAGTGTATCATTGAAATTACCTTATAATATATAGTAGTTTACCATTGAAAATACCTTATAATATAACGTAATATGCAGTGTAACATTGAAAATGCCTTATAATTTAACGTAATACGTAGTGTATCATTGAAAATACCTTATAAAAATAACGTAATATGCAGTGTAACATTGAGAATACCTTATAATATAACGTAATATGCAGTGTAACGTTGAAAATGCCTTATAATTTAACGTAATACGTAGTGTATCATTGTAAATACCTTATAAAAATAACGTAATATGCAGTGTAACATTGAAAATACCTTATAATATAACGTAATATGCAGTGTATCATTGAAAATACCATATAATATATCGTAATATGCAGTGTATCATCGAAAATACCTTATAATGTATCATTGAAAATACCTTATAGTATATCGTAATATGCAGTGTATCGTTGAAAATACCATATAATATATCGTAATATGCAGTGTATCATCGAAAATACCTTATAATGTATCATTGAAAATACCTTATAGTATATCGTAATATGCAGTGTATCGTTGAAAATACCTTATGATATAACGTAATATGCAGTGTAATATATCGTAATTTGTAGTGTATTATTGAAAATGCCTTATAATATAACGTAATACGCAGTGTATCATTGAAAATACCTTATAAAAATAACGTAATATGCAGTGTATCATCGAAAATACCTTATAATGTATCATTGAAAATACGATATAGTATATCGTAATATGCAGTGTATCGTTGAAAATACCTTATGATATAACGTAATATGCAGTGTAACATTGAAAATGCCTTATAATATAACGTAATATGCAGTGTATCATTGAAAATTCCTTATAATATATCGTAATTTGTAGTGTATTATTGAAAATACCTTATAATATAACGTAATATGCATTGTATCATTGAAAATATCTTATAATGTATCGTAATGTGCAGTGTATCATTGAAAATACCTTATAATATAACGTAATATGCAGTGTATCATTGAAAATACCTGATAATATATCGTAAGTTGTAGTGTATCCTCGAAAATACCTTATAATATATCGTAATTTGTAGTGTATTATTGAAAATACCTTATAATATAACGTAATATGCAGTGTATCATGGAAAATACCTTATAATATAACGTAATATGCAGTGTATCATTGAAAATTCCTTATAATATAACGTAATATGCTGTGTATCATTGAAAATACCATATAATATATAGTAGTTTACCATTGAAAATACCTTATAATATAACGTAATATGCAGTGTATCATGGAAAATACCTTATAATATAACGTAATAAGCAGTGTATTATTGAAATTACCTTATAATATATATTAGTTTACCATTGAAAATACCTTATAAAATAACGTAATATGCAGTGTATCATTGAAAATTCCTTATAATATATCGTAATTTGTAGTGTATTATTGAAAATGCCTTATAATATAACGTAATACGCAGTGTATCATTGAAAATACCTTATAATGTATCGTAATGTGCAGAGTATCATTGAAAATACCTTATAATATAACGTAATACGCAGTGTATCATTGAAAATACCTTATAATATAACGTAATATGCAGTGTATCATTGAAAATACCTGATAATATATCGTAAGTTGTAGTGTATCCTCGAAAATACCTTATAATATAACGTAATATGCAGTGTATCATTGAAAATACCATATAATATATCGTAATATGCAGTGTATCATTGAAAATACCTTATAATATATAGTAGTTTACCATTGAAAATACCTGATAATATAACGTAATATGCAGTGTAACATTGAAAATGCCTTATAATATAACGTAATACGCAGTGTATCATTGAAAATACCTTATAAAAATAACGTAATATGCAGTGTATCATCGAAAATACCTTATAATGTATCATTGAAAATACCATATTGTATATCGTAATATGGAGTGAATCGTTGAAAATACCTTATGATATAACGTAATATGCAGTGTAACATTGAAAATACCTTATAATATAACGTAATATGCAGTGTATCATTGAAAATTCCTTATAATATATCGTAATTTGTAGTGTATTATTGAAAATACCTTATAATATAACGTAATATGCATTGTATCATTGAAAATATCTTATAATGTATCGTAATGTGCAGTGTATTATTGAAAATACCTTATAATATAACGTAATACGCAGTGTATCATTGAAAATACCTTATAATATAACGTAATATGCAGTGTATCATTGAAAATACCTTATAATATATCGTAAGTTGTAGTGTATCCTCGAAAATACCTTATAATATAACGTAATATGCAGTGAATCATTGAAAATACCATATAATATATCGTAATATGCAGTGTATCATTGAAAATACCTTAGATTATATAGTAGTTTACCATTGAAAATACCTTATAATATAACGTAATATGCAGTGTATCATGGAAAATACTTTATAATATAACGTAATAAGCAGTGTATCATTGAAATTACCTTATAATATATAGTAGTTTACCATTGAAAATACCTTATAAAATAACGTAATATGCAGTGTATCATTGAAAATTCCTTATAATATATCGTAATTTGTAGTGTATTATTGAAAATACCTTATAATATAACGTAATATGCATTGTATAATTGAAAATATCTTATAATGTATCGTAATGTGCAGTGTATCATTGAAAATACCTTATAATATAACGTAATACGCAGTGTATCATTGAAAATACCTTATAATATAACGTAATATGCAGTGTATCATTGAAAATACCTGATAATATATCGTAAGTTGTAGTGTATCCTCGAAAATACCTTATAATATAACGTAATATGCAGTGTATCATTGAAAATACCATATAATATATCGTAATATGCAGTGTATCATTGAAAATACCTTATAATATATAGTAGTTTACCATTGAAAATACCTTATAAAATAACGTAATATGCAGTGTATCATTGAAAATACCTTATAATATAACGTAATATGCAGTGTATCATGTAAAATACCTTATAATATAACGTAATAAGCAGTGTATCATTGAAATTACCTTATAATATATAGTAGTTTACCATTGAAAATACCTTATAATATAACGTAATATGCAGTGTAACATTGAAAATGCCTTATATTTTAACGTAATACGTAGTGTATCATTGAAAATACCTTATAAAAATAACGTAATATGCAGTGTAACATTGAAAATACCTTATAATATAACGTAATATGCAGTGTATCATTGAAAATACCATATAATATATCGTAATATGCAGTGTATCATCGAAAATACCTTATAATATATCGTAATTTGTAGTGTATTATTGAAAATACCTAATGATATAACGTAATATGCAGTGTATCATTGAAAATACCTTTTAATATAACGTAATATGCAGTGTATCATGGAAAATACCTTATAATATAACGTAATATGCAGTGTATCATTGAAAATACCTTATAATATATAGTAGTTTACCATTGAAAATACCTTATAATATAACGCAATATGTAGTGTATCATTGAAAATACCTTATAATATAACGTAATATGCAGTGTATCATGGAAAATACCTTATAATATAACGTAATAAGCAGTGTATCATTGAAATTACCTTATAATATATAGTAGTTTACCATTGAAAATACCTTATAAAATAACGTAATATGCAGTGTATCATTGAAAATTCCTTATAATATATCGTAATTTGTAGTGTATTATTGAAAATACCTTATAATATAACGTAATATGCATTGTATCATTGAAAATATCTTATAATGTATCGTAATGTGCAGTGTATCATTGAAAATACCTTATAATATAACGTAATATGCAGTGTATCATTGAAAATACCTGATAATATATCGTAAGTTGTAGTGTATCCTCGAAAATACCTTATAATATAACGTAATATGCAGTGTATCATTGAAAATACCATATAATATATCGTAATATGCAGTGTATCATTGAAAATACCTTATAATATATAGTAGTTTACCATTGAAAATACCTTATAAAATAACGTAATATGCAGTGTATCATTGAAAATACCTTATAATATAACGTAATATGCAGTGTATCATGTAAAATACCTTATAATATAACGTAATAAGCAGTGTATCATTGAAATTACCTTATAATATATAGTAGTTTACCATTGAAAATACCTTATAATATAACGTAATATGCAGTGTAACATTGAAAATGCCTTATAATTTAACGTAATACGTAGTGTATCATTGAAAATACCTTATAAAAATAACGTAATATGCAGTGTAACATTGAAAATACCTTATAATATAACGTAATATGCAGTGTATCATTGAAAATACCATATAATATATCGTAATATGCAGTGTATCATCGAAAATACCTTATAATATATCGTAATTTGTAGTGTATTATTGAAAATACCTAATGATATAACGTAATATGCAGTGTATCATTGAAAATACCTTTTAATATAACGTAATATGCAGTGTATCATGGAAAATACCTTATAATATAACGTAATATGCAGTGTATCATTGAAAATACCTTATAATATATAGTAGTTTACCATTGAAAATACCTTATAATATAACGCAACATGCAGTGTATCATTGAAAATACCTTATAATATAACGTAATATGCAGTGTATCATGGAAAATACCTTATAATATAACGTAATAAGCAGTGTATCATTGAAATTACCTTATAATATATAGTAGTTTACCATTGAAAATACCTTATAAAATAACGTAATATGCAGTGTATCATTGAAAATTCCTTATAATATATCGTAATTTGTAGTGTATTATTGAAAATACCTTATAATATAACGTAATATGCATTGTATCATTGAAAATACCTTATAATGTATCGTAATGTGCAGTGTATCATTGAAAATACCTTATAATATAACGTAATATGCAGTGTATCATTGAAAATACCTGATAATATATCGTAAGTTGTAGTGTATCCTCGAAAATACCTTATAATATAACGTAATATGCAGTGTATCATTGAAAATATCATATAATATAACGTAATATGCAGTGTATCATTGAAAATACCTTATAATATAACGTAATATGCAGTGTATCATTGAAAATTCCTTATAATATAACGTAATATGCAAGGTATCATTGAAAATATCTTATAATATATAGTAGTTTACCATTGAAAATACCTTATAATATAACGTAATATGCAGTGTAACAGTGAAAATGCCTTATAATATAACGTAATACGCAGTGTATCATTGAAAATTCCTTATAATATATCGTAATTTGTAGTGTATTATTGAAAATACATTATAATATAACGTAATATGCATTGTATAATTGAAAATATCTTATAATGTATCGTAATGTGCAGTGTATCATTGAAAATACCTTATAATATAACGTAATACGCAGTGTATCATTGAAAATACCTTATAATATAACGTAATATGCAGTGTATCATTGAAAATACCTGATAATATATCGTAATTTGTAGTGTATCCTCGAAAATACCTTATAATATAACGTAATATGCAGTGTATCATTGAAAATACCTTATAATATAACGTAATATGCAGTGTTTCATGGATAATACCTTATAATATAACGTAATAAGCAGTGTATCATTGAAATTACCTTATAATATATAGTAGTTTACCATTGAAAATACCTTATAAAATAACGTAATATGCAGTATATCATTGAAAATTCCTTATAATATATCGTAATTTGTAGTGTATTATTGAAAATACCTTATAATATAACGTAATATGCATTGTATAATTGAAAATATCTTATAATGTATCGTAATGTGCAGTGTATCATTGAAAATACCTTATAATATAACGTAATACGCAGTGTATCATTGAAAATACCTTATAATATAACGTAATATGCAGTGTATCATTGAAAATACCTTATAATATATAGTAGTTTACCATTGAAAATACCTTATAAAATAACGTAATATGCAGTGTATCATTGAAAATACCTTATAATATAACGTAATATGCAGTGTATCATGTAAAATACCTTATAATATAACGTAATAAGCAGTGTATCATTGAAATTACCTTATAATATATAGTAGTTTACCATTGAAAATACCTTATAATATAACGTAATATGCAGTGTATCATTGAAAATAGCTGATAATATATCGTAATTTATAGTATATCCTCGAAAATACCTTATAATATAACGTAATATGCAGTGTATCATTGAAAATACCTTATAATATAACGTAATATGCTGTGTATCATTGAAAATACCTTATAATATATAGTAGTTTACCATTGAAAATACCTTATAATATAACGTAATATGCAGTGTAACATTGAAAATGCCTTATAATTTAACGTAATACGTAGTGTATCATTGAAAATACCTTATAAAAATAACGTAATATGCAGTGTAACATTGAAAATACCTTATAATATAACGTAATATGCAGTGTATCATTGAAAATACCATATAATATATCGTAATATGCAGTGTATCATCGAAAATACCTTATAATGTATCATTGAAAATACCTTATAGTATATCGTAATATGCAGTGTATCGTTGAAAATACCTTATGATATAACGTAATATGCAGTGTAACATTGAAAATACCATATAATATAACGTAATATGCAGTGTATCATTGAAAATACCTTATAATATAACGTAATATGCAGTGTATCATTGAAAATAGCTGATAATATATCGTAATTTATAGTATATCCTCGAAAATACCTTATAATATAACGTAATATGCAGTGTATCATTGAAAATACCTTATAATATAACATAATATGCAGTGTATCATTGAAAATACCTTATAATATAACATAATATGCAGTGTATCATTGAAAATACCTTATAATATAACGTAATATGCAGTGTATCATTGAAAATACCTTATAATATAACGTAATATGCAGTGTATCATGTAAAATACCTTATAATATAACGTAATAAGCAGTGTATCATTGAAATTACCTTATAATATATAGTAGTTTACCATTGAAAATACCTTATAATATAACGTAATATGCAGTGTAACATTGAAAATGCCTTATAATTTAACGTAATACGTAGTGTATCATTGAAAATACCTTATAAAAATAACGTAATAAGCAGTGTAACATTGAAAATACCTTATAATATAACGTAATATGCTGTGTATCATTGAAAATACCTTATAATATATAGTAGTTTACCATTGAAAATACCTTATAATATAACGTAATATGCAGTGTAACATTGAAAATACCTTATAATATAACGTAATATGCAGTGTATCATTGAAAATACCTGATAATATATCGTAAGTTGTAGTGTATCCTCGAAAATACCTTATAATATAACGTAATATGCAGTGTATCATTGAAAATACCATATAATATATCGTAATATGCAGTGTATCATTGAAAATACCTTATAATATAACGTAATATGCAGTGTATCATTGAAAATTCCTTATAATATAACGTAATATGCAGTGTATCATTGAAAATACCTTAGATTATATAGTAGTTTACCATTGAAAATACCTTATAATATAACGTAATATGCAGTGTATCATGGAAAATACCTTATAATATAACGTAATATGCTGTGTATCATTGAAAATACCTTATAATATATAGTAGTTTACCATTGAAAATACCTTATAATATAACGTAATATGCAGTGTAACATTGAAAATACCTTATAATATAACGTAATATGCAGTGTATCATTGAAAATACCTGATAATATATCGTAAGTTGTAGTGTATCCTCGAAAATACCTTATAATATAACGTAATATGCAGTGTATCATTGAAAATACCATATAATATATCGTAATATGCAGTGTATCATTGAAAATACCTTATAATATAACGGAATATGCAGTGTATCATTGAAAATTCCTTATAATATAACGTAATATGCAGTGTATCATTGAAAATACCTTAGATTATATAGTAGTTTACCATTGAAAATACCTTATAATATAACGTAATATGCAGTGTATCATGGAAAATACCTTATAATATAACGTAATAAGCAGTGTATTATTGAAATTACCTTACAATATATAGTAGTTTACCATTGAAAATACCTTATATTATAACGTAATATGCAGTGTAACATTGAAAATGCCTTATAATATAACGTAATACGTAGTGTATCATTGAAAATACCTTATAATATAACGTAATATGCAGTGTATCATTGAAAATACCTTATAATATAACATAATATGCAGTGTATCATTGAAAATACCTTATAATATAACGTAATATGCAGTGTATCATTGAAAATACCATATAATATATAGTAATATGCAGTGTATCCTTGAAAATATCTAATGGTATAACGTAATATGCAGTGTATCATGGAAAATACCTTATAATATAACGTAATATGCAGTGTATCATTGAAAATACCTTATAATATAACGTAATATGCAGTGTAACATTGAAAATGCCTTATAATTTAACGTAATACGTAGTGTATCATTGAAAATACCTTATAAAAATAACGTAATATGCAGTGTAACATTGAAAATACCTTATAATATAACGTAATATGCTGTGTATCATTGAAAATACCTTATAATATATAGTAGTTTACCATTGAAAATACCTTATAATATAACGTAATATGCAGTGTAACATTGAAAATACCTTATAATATAACGTAATATGCAGTGTATCATTGAAAATACCTGATAATATATCGTAAGTTGTAGTGTATCCTCGAAAATACCTTATAATATAACGTAATATGCAGTGTATCATTGAAAATACCATATAATATATCGTAATATGCAGTGTATCATTGAAAATACCTTATAATATAACGTAATATGCAGTGTATCATTGAAAATTCCTTATAATATAACGTAATATGCAGTGTATCATTGAAAATACCGTAGATTATATAGTAGTTTACCATTGAAAATACCTTATAATATAACGTAATATGCAGTGTATCATGGAAAATACCTTATAATATAACGTAATAAGCAGTGTATTATTGAAATTACCTTACAATATATAGTAGTTTACCATTGAAAATACCTTATAATATAACGTAATATGCAGTGTAACATTGAAAATGCCTTATAATTTAACGTAATACGTAGTGTATCATTGAAAATACCTTATAAAAATAACGTAATATGCAGTGTAACATTGAAAATACCTTATAATATAACGTAATATGCTGTGTATCATTGAAAATACCTTATAATATGTAGTAGTTTACCATTGAAAATACCTTATAATATAACGTATTATGCAGTGTAACATTGAAAATGCCTTATAATTTAACGTAATACGTAGTGTATCATTGAAAATACCTTATAAAAATAACGTAATATGCAGTGTAACATTGAAAATACCTTATAATATAACGTAATATGCAGTGTATCATTGAAAATACCATATAATATATCGTAATATGCAGTGTATCACTGAAAATATCATATAATATATCGTAATATGCAGTGTATCATTGAAAATACCTTATAATATAACGTAATATGCAGTGTATCATTGAAAATAGCTGATAATATATCGTAATTTATAGTATATCCTCGAAAATACCTTATAATATAACGTAATATGCAGTGTATCATTGAAAATACCTTATAATATAACATAATATGCAGTGTATCATTGAAAATACCTTATAATATAACATAATATGCAGTGTATCATTGAAAATACCTTATAATATAACGTAATACGCAGTGTATCATTGAAAATACCTTATAAAAATAACGTAATATGCAGTGTATCATCGAAAATACCTTATAATGTATCATTGAAAATACCATATAGTATATCGTAATATGGAGTGAATCGTTGAAAATACCTTATGATATAACGTAATATGCAGTGTAACATTGAAAATACCTTATAATATAACGTAATATGCAGTGTATCATTGAAAATACCTTATAATATAACGTAATATGCAGTGTATCATTGAAAATTCCTTATAATATATCGTAATTTGTAGTGTATTATTGAAAATACCTTATAATATAACGTAATATGCATTGTATCATTGAAAATATCTTATAATGTATCGTAATGTGCAGTGTATCATTGAAAATACCTTATAATATAACGTAATACGCAGTGTATCATTGAAAATACCTTATAATATAACGTAATATGCAGTGTATCATTGAAAATACCTGATAATATATCGTAAGTTGTAGTGTATCCTCGAAAATACCTTATAATATAACGTAATATGCAGTGAATCATTGAAAATACCATATAATATATCGTAATATGCAGTGTATCATTGAAAATACCTTAGATTATATAGTAGTTTACCATTGAAAATACCTTATAATATAACGTAATATGCAGTGTATCATGGAAAATACCTTATAATATAACGTAATAATCAGTGTATTATTGAAATTACCTTATAATATATAGTAGTTTACCATTGAAAATACCTTATAAAATAACGTAATATGCAGTGTATCATTGAAAATTCCTTATAATATATCGTAATTTGTAGTGTATTATTGAAAATGCCTTATAATATAACGTAATACGCAGTGTATCATTGAAAATACCTTATAATGTATCGTAATGTGCAGTGTATCATTGAAAATACCTTATAATATAACGTAATACGCAGTGTATCATTGAAAATACCTTATAATATAACGTAATATGCAGTGTATCATTGAAAATACCTGATAATATATCGTAAGTTGTAGTGTATCCTCGAAAATACCTTATAATATAACGTAATATGCAGTGTATCATTGAAAATACCATATAATATATCGTAATATGCAGTGTATCATTGAAAATACCTTATAATATATAGTAGTTTACCATTGAAAATACCTGATAATATAACGTAATATGCAGTGTAACATTGAAAATGCCTTATAATATAACGTAATACGCAGTGTATCATTGAAAATACCTTATAAAAATAACGTAATATGCAGTGTATCATCGAAAATACCTTATAATGTATCATTGAAAATACCATACAGTATATCGTAATATGGAGTGAATCGTTGAAAATACCTTATGATATAACGTAATATGCAGTGTAACATTGAAAATACCTTATAGTATAACGTAATATGCAGTGTATCATTGAAAATACCTTATAATATAACGTAATATGCAGTGTATCATTGAAAATTCCTTATAATATATCGTAATTTGTAGTGTATTATTGAAAATACCTTATAATATAACGTAATATGCATTGTATCATTGAAAATATCTTATAATGTATCGTAATGTGCAGTGTATCATTGAAAATACCTTATAATATAACGTAATACGCAGTGTATCATTGAAAATACCTTATAATATAACGTAATATGCAGTGTATCATTGAAAATACCTGATAATATATCGTAAGTTGTAGTGTATCCTCGAAAATACCTTATAATATAACGTAATATGCAGTGAATCATTGAAAATACCATATAATATATCGTAATATGCAGTGTATCATTGAAAATACCTTAGATTATATAGTAGTTTACCATTGAAAATACCTTATAATATAACGTAATATGCAGTGTATCATGGAAAATACCTTATAATATAACGTAATAAGCAGTGTATTATTGAAATTACCTTATAATATATAGTAGTTTACCATTGAAAATACCTTATAAAATAACGTAATATGCAGTGTATCATTGAAAATTCCTTATAATATATAGTAGTTTACCATTGAAAATACATTATAATATAACGTAATATGCAGTGTAACATTGAAAATACCTTATAATATAACGTAATATGCAGTGTATCATTGAAAATACCATATACTATATCGTAATATGCAGTGTATCATCGAAAATACCTTATAATGTATCATTGAAAATACCTTATAGTATATCGTAATATGCAGTGTATCGTTGAAAATACCTTATGATATAACGTAATATGCAGTGTAACATTGAAAATACCATATAATATAACGTAATATGCAGTGTATCATTGAAAATACCTTATAATATATCGTAATTTGTAGTGTATTATTGAAAATACCTTATAATATAACGTAATATGCAGTGTATCATGGAAAATACCTTATAATATAACGTAATATGCAGTGTATCATTGAAAATTCCTTATAATATAACGTAATATGCTGTGTATCATTGAAAATACCTTATAATATATAGTAGTTTACCATTGAAAATACCTTATAATATAACGTAATATGCAGTGTAACATTGAAAATGCCTTATAATTTAACGTAATACGTAGTGTATCATTGAAAATACCTTATAAAAATAACGTAATATGCAGTGTAACATTGAAAATACCTTATAATATAACGTAATATGCTGTGTATCATTGAAAATACCTTATAATATGTAGTAGTTTACCATTGAAAATACCTTATAATATAACGTAATATGCAGTGTAACATTGAAAATGCCTTATAATTTAACGTAATACGTAGTGTATCATTGAAAATACCTTATAAAAATAACGTAATATGCAGTGTAACATTGAAAATACCTTATAATATAACGTAATATGCAGTGTATCATTGAAAATACCATATAATATATCGTAATATGCAGTGTATCATCGAAAATACCTTATAATGTATCATTGAAAATACCTTATAGTATATCGTAATATGCAGTGTATCGTTGAAAATACCTTATGATATAACGTAATATGCAGTGTAATATATCGTAATTTGTAGTGTATTATTGAAAATGCCTTATAATATAACGTAATACGCAGTGTATCATTGAAAATACCTTATAAAAATAACGTAATATGCAGTGTATCATCGAAAATACCTTATAATGTATCATTGAAAATACGATATAGTATATCGTAATATGCAGTGTATCGTTGAAAATACCTTATGATATAACGTAATATGCAGTGTAACATTGAAAATGCCTTATAATATATCGTAAGTTGTAGTGTATCCTCGAAAATACCTTATAATATAACGTAATATGCAGTGTATCACTGAAAATATCATATAATATATCGTAATATGCAGTGTATCATTGAAAATACCTTATAATATAACGTAATACGCAGTGTATCATTGAAAATACCTTATAATATAACGTAATATGCAGTGTATCATTGAAAATACCTGATAATATATCGTAAGTTGTAGTGTATCCTCGAAAATACCTTATAATATAACGTAATATGCAGTGTATCATTGAAAATACCTTATAATATAACGTAATATGCAGTGTATCATGGAAAATACCTTATAATATAACGTAATAAGCAGTGTATCATTGAAATTACCTTATAATATATAGTAGTTTACCATTGAAAATACCTTATAAAATAACGTAATATGCAGTGTATCATTGAAAATTCCTTATAATATATCGTAATTTGTAGTGTATTATTGAAAATACCATATAATATAACGTAATATGCATTGTATAATTGAAAATATCTTATAATGTATCGTAATGTGCAGTGTATCATTGAAAATACCTTATAATATAACGTAATACGCAGTGTATCATTGAAAATACCTTATAATATAACGTAATATGCAGTGTATCGTTGAAAATACCTTATGATATAACGTAATATGCAGTGTAACATTGAAAATGCCTTATAATATAACGTAATATGCAGTGTATCATTGAAAATACCTGATAATATATCGTAATTTGTAGTGTATCCTCGAAAATGCCTTATAATATAACGTAATATGCAGTGTATCATTGAAAATACCTTATAATATAACGTAATATGCAGTGTAACATTGAAAATACCTTATAATATAACGTAATATGCTGTGTATCATTGAAAATACCTTATAATATATAGTAGTTTACCATTGAAAATACCTTATAATATAACGTAATATGCAGTGTAACATTGAAAATACCTTATAATATAACGTAATATGCAGTGTATCATTGAAAATACCATATAATATATCGTAATATGCAGTGTATCATCGAAAATGCCTTATAATGTATCATAGAAAATACCTTATAGTATATCGTAATATACAGTGTATCGTTGAAAATACCATATAATATATAGTAATATGCAGTGTATCATTGAAAATAACTTATAATATATAGTAGTTTACCATTGAAAATACCTTATAATATAACGTAATATGCAGTGTAACATTGAAAATGCCTTATAATATAACGTAATATGCAGTGTATCATGTAAAATACCTTATGATATAACGTAATATGCAGTGTAACATTGAAAATACCATATAATATAACGTAATATGCAGTGTATCATTGAAAATACCTTATAATATAACGTAATATGCAGTGTATCATTGAAAATAGCTGATAATATATCGTAATTTATAGTATATCCTCGAAAATACCTTATAATATAACGTAATACGCAGTGTATCATTGAAAATACCTTATAATATAACGTAATATGCAGTGTATCATTGAAAATACCTGATAATATATCGTAAGTTGTAGTGTATCCTCGAAAATACCTTATAATATAACGTAATATGCAGTGTATCATTGAAAATACCATATAATATATCGTAATATGCAGTGTATCATTGAAAATACCTTAGATTATATAGTAGTTTAGCATTGAAAATACCTTATAATATAACGTAATATGCAGTGTATCATGGAAAATACCTTATAATATAACGTAATAAGCAGTGTATTATTGAAATTACCTTATAAAATATAGTAGTTTACCATTGAAAATACCTTATAAAATAACGTAATATGCAGTGTATCATTGAAAATTCCTTATAATATATCGTAATTTGTAGTGTATTATTGAAAATGCCTTATAATATAACGTAATACGCAGTGTATCATTGAAAATACCTTATAAAAATAACGTAATATGCAGTGTATCATCGAAAATACCTTATAATGTATCATTGAAAATACGATATAGTATATCGTAATATGCAGTGTATCGTTGAAAATACCTTATGATATAACGTAATATGCAGTGTAACATTGAAAATGCCTTATAATATAACGTAATATGCAGTGTATCATTGAAAATTCCTTATAATATATCGTAATTTGTAGTGTATTATTGAAAATACCTTATAATATAACGTAATATGCATTGTATCATTGAAAATATCTTATAATGTATCGTAATGTGCAGTGTATCATTGAAAATACCTTATAATATAACGTAATATGCAGTGTATCATTGAAAATATCATATAATATATCGTAATATGCAGTGTATCATTGAAAATTCCTTATAATATAACGTAATATGCAGGGTATCATTGAAAATATCTTATAATATATAGTAGTTTACCATTGAAAATACCTTATAATATAACGTAATATGCAGTGTAACAGTGAAAATGCCTTATAATATAACGTAATACGCAGTGTATCGTTGAAAATACCTTATAATATAACGTAATATGCAGTGTATCATTGAAAATACCTGATAATATATCGTAATTTGTAGTGTATCCTCGAAAATGCCTTATAATATAACGTAATATGCAGTGTATCATTGAAAATACCTGATAATATAACGTAATATGCAGTGTATCATGGAAAATACCTTATAATATAACGTAATAAGCAGTGTATCATTGAAATTACCTTATAATATATAGTAGTTTACCATTGAAAATACCTTATAAAATAACGTAATATGCAGTGTATCATTGAAAATTCCTTATAATATATCGTAATTTGTAGTGTATTATTGAAAATACCTTATAATATAACGTAATATGCATTGTATAATTGAAAATATCTTATAATGTATCGTAATGTGCAGTGTATCATTGAAAATACCTTATAATATAACGTAATACGCAGTGTATCATTGAAAATACCTTATAATATAACGTAATATGCAGTGTATCATTGAAAATACCTGATAATATATCGTAAGTTGTAGTGTATCCTCGAAAATACCTTATAATATAACGTAATATGCAGTGTATCATTGAAAATACCTTATAATATAACGTAATACGCAGTGTATCATTGAAAATACCTTATAAAAATAACGTAATATGCAGTGTATCATCGAAAATACCTTATAATGTATCATTGAAAATACGATATAGTATATCGTAATATGCAGTGTATCGTTGAAAATACCTTATGATATAACGTAATATGCAGTGTAACATTGAAAATGCCTTATAATATAACGTAATATGCAGTGTATCATTGAAAATACCTGATAATATATCGTAATTTGTAGTGTATCCTCGAAAATGCCTTATAATATAACGTAATATGCAGTGTACCATTGAAAATACCTTATAATATAACGTAATATGCAGTGTATCATGGAAAATACCTTATAATATAACGTAATAAGCAGTGTATCATTGAAAATACCTTATAATATAACGTAATATGCATTGTATAATTGAAAATATCTTATAATGTATCGTAATGTGCAGTGTATCATTGAAAATACCTTATAATATAACGTAATACGCAGTGTATCATTGAAAATACCTTATAATATAACGTAATATGCAGTGTATCATTGAAAATACCTGATAATATATCGTAAGTTGTAGTGTATCCTCGAAAATACCTTATAATATAACGTAATATGCAGTGTATCATTGAAAATACCTTATAATATAACGTAATATGCAGTGTAACATTGAAAATACCTTATAATATACAGTAGTTTACCACTGAAAATACCTTATAAAATAACGTAATATGCAGTGTATCATTGAAAATACCTTATAATATAACGTAATATGCAGTGTATCATGTAAAATACCTTATAATATAACGTAATAAGCAGTGTATCATTGAAATTACCTTATAATATATAGTAGTTTACCATTGAAAATACCTTATAATATAACGTAATATGCAGTGTAACATTGAAAATGCCTTATAATTTAACGTAATACGTAGTGTATCATTGAAAATACCTTATAAAAATAACGTAATATGCAGTGTAACATTGAAAATACCTTATAATATAACGTAATATGCTGTGTATCATTGAAAATACCTTATAATATATAGTAGTTTACCATTGAAAATACCTTATAATATAACGTAATATGCAGTGTAACATTGAAAATACCTGATAATATATCGTAAGTTGTAGTGTATCCTCGAAAATACCTTATAATATAACGTAATATGCAGTGTATCATTGAAAATACCTTATAATATAACGTAATATGCAGTGTATCATGGAAAATACCTTATAATATAACGTAATAAGCAGTGTATCATTGAAATTACCTTATACTATATAGTAGTTTACCATTGAAAATACCTTATAAAATAACGTAATATGCAGTGTATCATTGAAAATTCCTTATAATATATCGTAATTTGTAGTGTATTATTGAAAATACCATATAATATAACGTAATATGCATTGTATAATTGAAAATATCTTATAATGTATCGTAATGTGCAGTGTATCATTGAAAATACCTTATAATATAACGTAATACGCAGTGTATCATTGAAAATACCTTATAATATAACGTAATATGCAGTGTATCATTGAAAATACCTGATAATATATCGTAAGTTGTAGTGTATCCTCGAAAATACCTTATAATATAACGTAATATGCAGTGTATCATTGAAAATACCTTATAATATAACGTAATACGCAGTGTATCATTGAAAATACCTTATAAAAATAACGTAATATGCAGTGTATCATCGAAAATACCTTATAATGCATCATTGAAAATACGATATAGTATATCGTAATATGCAGTGTATCGTTGAAAATACCTTATGATATAACGTAATATGCAGTGTAACATTGAAAATGCCTTATAATATAACGTAATATGCAGTGTATCATTGAAAATACCTGATAATATATCGTAATTTGTAGTGTATCCTCGAAAATGCCTTATAATATAACGTAATATGCAGTGTATCATTGAAAATACCTTATAATATAACGTAATATGCAGTGTATCATGGAAAATACCTTATAATATAACGTAATAAGCAGTGTATCATTGAAAATACCTTATAATATAACGTAATATGCATTGTATAATTGAAAATATCTTATAATGTATCGTAATGTGCAGTGTATCATTGAAAATACCTTATAATATAACGTAATACGCAGTATATCATTGAAAATACCTTATAATATAACGTAATATGCAGTGTATCATTGAAAATACCTGATAATATATCGTAAGTTGTAGTGTATCCTCGAAAATACCTTATAATATAACGTAATATGCAGTGTATCATTGAAAATACCTTATAATATAACGTAATATGCAGTGTATCATGGAAAATACCTTATAATATATCGTAATTTGTAGTGTATTATTGAAAATGCCTTATAATATAACGTAATACGCAGTGTATCATTGAAAATACCTTATAAAAATAACGTAATATGCAGTGTATCATCGAAAATACCTTATAATGTATCATTGAAAATACGATATAGTATATCGTAATATGCAGTGTATCGTTGAAAATACCTTATGATATAACGTAATATGCAGTGTAACATTGAAAATGCCTTATAATATAACGTAATATGCAGTGTATCATTGAAAATTCCTTATAATATATCGTAATTTGTAGTGTATTATTGAAAATACCTTATAATATAACGTAATATGCATTGTATCATTGAAAATATCTTATAATGTATCGTAATGTGCAGTGTATCATTGAAAATACCTTATAATATAACGTAATATGCAGTGTATCATTGAAAATATCATATAATATATCGTAATATGCAGTGTATCATTGAAAATACCTTATAATATAACGTAATATGCAGTGTATCATTGAAAATTCCTTATAATATAACGTAATATGCAGGGTATCATTGAAAATATCTTATAATATATAGTAGTTTACCATTGAAAATACCTTATAATATAACGTAATATGCAGTGTAACAGTGAAAATGCCTTATAATATAACGTAATACGCAGTGTATCGTTGAAAATACCTTATAATATAACGTAATATGCAGTGTATCATTGAAAATACCTGATAATATATCGTAATTTGTAGTGTATCCTCGAAAATGCCTTATAATATAACGTAATATGCAGTGTATCATTGAAAATACCTGATAATATATCGTAATTTGTAGTGTATCCTCGAAAATGCCTTATAATATAACGTAATATGCAGTGTATCATTGAAAATACCTTATAATATAACGTAATATGCAGTGTATCATGGAAAATACCTTATAATATAACGTAATAAGCAGTGTATCATTGAAAATACCTTATAATATAACGTAATATGCATTGTATAATTGAAAATATCTTATAATGTATCGTAATGTGCAGTGTATCATTGAAAATACCTTATAATATAACGTAATACGCAGTGTATCATTGAAAATACCTTATAATATAACGTAATATGCAGTGTATCATTGAAAATACCTGATAATATATCGTAAGTTGTAGTGTATCCTCGAAAATACCTTATAATATAACGTAATATGCAGTGTATCATTGAAAATACCATATAATATATCGTAATATGCAGTGTATCATTGAAAATACTTTATAATATACAGTAGTTTACCACTGAAAATACCTTATAAAATAACGTAATATGCAGTGTATCATTGAAAATTCCTTATAATATATCGTAATTTGTAGTGTATTATTGAAAATACCATATAATATAACGTAATATGCATTGTATAATTGAAAATATCTTATAATGTATCGTAATGTGCAGTGTATCATTGAAAATACCTTATAATATAACGTAATACGCAGTGTATCATTGAAAATACCTTATAATATATCGTAATATGCAGTGTATCATTGAAAATACCTTATAATATAACGTAATATGCAGTGTATCATTGAAAATTCCTTATAATATAACGTAATATGCAGGGTATCATTGAAAATATCTTATAATATATAGTAGTTTACCATTGAAAATACCTTATAATATAACGTAATATGCAGTGTAACAGTGAAAATGCCTTATAATATAACGTAATATGCAGTGTATCATTGAAAATACCTTATAATATAACGTAATATGCAGTGTATCATGGAAAATACCTTATAATATAACGTAATAAGCAGTGTATCATTGAAAATACCTTATAATATAACGTAATATGCATTGTATAATTGAAAATATCTTATAATGTATCGTAATGTGCAGTGTATCATTGAAAATACCTTATAATATAACGTAATACGCAGTGTATCATTGAAAATACCTTATAATATAACGTAATATGCAGTGTATCATTGAAAATACCTGATAATATATCGTAAGTTGTAGTGTATCCTCGAAAATACCTTATAATATAACGTAATATGCAGTGTATCATTGAAAATACCATATAATATAACGTAATATGCAGTGTATCATTGAAAATACTTTATAATATACAGTAGTTTACCACTGAAAATACCTTATAAAATAACGTAATATGCAGTGTATCATTGAAAATTCCTTATAATATATCGTAATTTGTAGTGTATTATTGAAAATACCATATAATATAACGTAATATGCATTGTATAATTGAAAATATCTTATAATGTATCGTAATGTGCAGTGTATCATTGAAAATACCTTATAATATAACGTAATACGCAGTGTATCATTGAAAATACCTTATAATATATCGTAATATGCAGTGTATCATTGAAAATACCTTATAATATAACGTAATATGCAGTGTATCATTGAAAATTCCTTATAATATAACGTAATATGCAGGGTATCATTGAAAATATCTTATAATATATAGTAGTTTACCATTGAAAATACCTTATAATATAACGTAATATGCAGTGTAACAGTGAAAATGCCTTATAATATAACGTAATATGCAGTGTAACATTGAAAATGCCTTATAATATAACGTAATATGCAGTGTATCATTGAAAATACCTGATAATATATCGTAATTTGTAGTGTATCCTCGAAAATGCCTTATAATATAACGTAATATGCAGTGTATCATTGAAAATACCTTATAATATAACGTAATATGCAGTGTATCATGGAAAATACCTTATAATATAACGTAATAAGCAGTGTATCATTGAAAATACCTTATAATATAACGTAATATGCATTGTATAATTGAAAATATCTTATAATGTATCGTAATGTGCAGTATATCATTGAAAATACCTTATAATATAACGTAATACGCAGTGTATCATTGAAAATACCTTATAATATAACGTAATATGAAGTGTATCATTGAAAATACCTGATAATATATCGTAAGTTGTAGTGTATCCTCGAAAATACCTTATAATATAACGTAATATGCAGTGTATCATTGAAAATACCATATAATATATCGTAATATGCAGTGTATCATTGAAAATACCTTATAATATACAGTAGTTTACCACTGAAAATACCTTATAAAATAACGTAATATGCAGTGTATCATTGAAAATACCTTATAATATAACGTAATATGCAGTGTATCATGTAAAATACCTTATAATATAACGTAATAAGCAGTGTATCATTGAAATTACCTTATAATATATAGTAGTTTACCATTGAAAATACCTTATAATATAACGTAATATGCAGTGTAACATTGAAAATGCCTTATAATTTAACGTAATACGTAGTGTATCATTGAAAATACCTTATAAAAATAACGTAATATGCAGTGTAACATTGAAAATACCTTATAATATAACGTAATATGCTGTGTATCATTGAAAATACCTTATAATATATAGTAGTTTACCATTGAAAATACCTTATAATATAACGTAATATGCAGTGTAACATTGAAAATACCTTATAATATAACGTAATATGCAGTGTATCATTGAAAATACCATATAATATATCGTAATATGCAGTGTATCATCGAAAATGCCTTATAATGTATCATAGAAAATACCTTATAGTATATCGTAATATGCAGTGTATCGTTGAAAATATCATATAATATATAGTAATATGCAGTGTATCATTGAAAATACCTTATAATATATAGTAGTTTACCATTGAAAATACCTTATAATATAACGTAATATGCAGTGTAACATTGAAAATGCCTTATAATATAACGTAATATGCAGTGTATCATGTAAAATACCTTATGATATAACGTAATATGCAGTGTAACATTGAAAATACCATATAATATAACGTAATATGTAGTGTATCATTGAAAATACCTTATAATATAACGTAATATGCAGTGTATCATTGAAAATAGCTGATAATATATCGTAATTTATAGTATATCCTCGAAAATACCTTATAATATAACGTAATATGCAGTGTATCATTGAAAATACCTTATAATATAACGTAATATGCAGTGTATCATTGAAAATACCTTATAATATAACGTAATATGCAGTGTATCATTGAAAATAGCTGATAATATATCGTAATTTATAGTATATCCTCGAAAATACCTTATAATATAACGTAATATGCAGTGTATCATTGAAAATACCTTATAATATAACGTAATATGCAGTGTATCATTGAAAATACCTTATAATATAACATAATATGCAGTGTATCATTGAAAATACCTTATAATATAACGTAATACGCAGTGTATCATTGAAAATACCTTATAAAAATAACGTAATATGCAGTGTATCATCGAAAATACCTTATAATGTATCATTGAAAATACCATATAGTATATCGTAATATGGAGTGAATCGTTGAAAATACCTTATGATATAACGTAATATGCAGTGTAACATTGAAAATACCTTATGATATAACGTAATATGCAGTGTAACATTGAAAATACCTTATAATATAACATAATATGCAGTGTATCATTGAAAATACCTTATAATATAACGTAATATGCAGTGTATCATTGAAAATACCTTATAATGTATCATTGAAAATACCATATAGTATATCGTAATATGCAGTGTATCGTTGAAAATATCATATAATATATAGTAATATGCAGTGTATCATTGAAAATACCTTATAATATATAGTAGTTTACCATTGAAAATACCTTATAATATAACGTAATATGCAGTGTAACATTGAAAATGCCTTATAATATAACGTAATATGCAGTGTATCATGTAAAATACCTTATGATATAACGTAATATGCAGTGTAACATTGAAAATACCTTATAATATAACATAATATGCAGTGTATCATTGAAAATACCTTATAATATAACGTAATATGCAGTGTATCATTGAAAATACCTTATAATGTATCATAGAAAATACCTTACAGTATATCGTAATATGCAGTGTATCGTTGAAAATATCATATAATATATAGTAATATGCAGTGTATCATTGAAAATACCTTATAATATATAGTAGTTTACCATTGAAAATACCTTATAATATAACGTAATATGCAGTGTAACATTGAAAATGCCTTATAATATAACGTAATATGCAGTGTATCATGTAAAATACCTTATGATATAACGTAATATGCAGTGTAACATTGAAAATACCATATAATATAACGTAATATGTAGTGTATCATTGAAAATACCTTATAATATAACGTAATATGCAGTGTATCATTGAAAATAGCTGATAATATATCGTAATTTATAGTATATCCTCGAAAATACCTTATAATATAACGTAATATGCAGTGTATCATT
The DNA here is from genome assembly GCA_916610255.1 of Lasioglossum lativentre. Lineage (NCBI taxonomy): Eukaryota > Metazoa > Arthropoda > Insecta > Hymenoptera > Halictidae > Lasioglossum > Lasioglossum lativentre. Next base: position 147,151 of record CAKAJI010000766.1, on the reverse strand, counting down.
GAAAATACCTTATAATATAACGTAATATGCAGTGTATCATTGAAAATACCTTATAATATAACGTAATATGCAGTGTATCATTGAAAATAGCTGATAATATATCGTAATTTATAGTATATCCTCGAAAATACCTTATAATATAACGTAATATGCAGTGTATCATTGAAAATACCTTATAATATAACGTAATATGCAGTGTATCATTGAAAATACCTTATAATATAACATAATATGCAGTGTATCATTGAAAATACCTTATAATATAACGTAATACGCAGTGTATCATTGAAAATACCTTATAAAAATAACGTAATATGCAGTGTATCATCGAAAATACCTTATAATGTATCATTGAAAATACCATATAGTATATCGTAATATGGAGTGAATCGTTGAAAATACCTTATGATATAACGTAATATGCAGTGTAACATTGAAAATACCTTATGATATAACGTAATATGCAGTGTAACATTGAAAATACCTTATAATATAACATAATATGCAGTGTATCATTGAAAATACCTTATAATATAACGTAATATGCAGTGTATCATTGAAAATACCTTATAATGTATCATAGAAAATACCTTATAGTATATCGTAATATGCAGTGTATCGTTGAAAATATCATATAATATATAGTAATATGCAGTGTATCATTGAAAATACCTTATAATATATAGTAGTTTACCATTGAAAATACCTTATAATATAACGTAATATGCAGTGTAACATTGAAAATGCCTTATAATATAACGTAATATGCAGTGTATCATGTAAAATACCTTATGATATAACGTAATATGCAGTGTAACATTGAAAATACCTTATAATATAACGTAATATGCAGTGTATCATTGAAAATACCTTATAATATAACGTAATATGCAGTGTATCATTGAAAATACCTTATAATGTATCATAGAAAATACCTTATAGTATATCGTAATATGCAGTGTATCGTTGAAAATATCATATAATATATAGTAATATGCAGTGTATCATTGAAAATACCTTATAATATATAGTAGTTTACCATTGAAAATACCTTATAATATAACGTAATATGCAGTGTAACATTGAAAATGCCTTATAATATAACGTAATATGCAGTGTATCATTGAAAATACCTTATAATATAACGTAATATGCAGTGTATCATTGAAAATACCTTATAATATAACGTAATATGCAGTGTATCATTGAAAATAGCTGATAATATATCGTAATTTATAGTATATCCTCGAAAATACCTTATAATATAACGTAATATGCAGTGTATCATTGAAAATACCTTATAATATAACGTAATATGCAGTGTATCATTGAAAATACCTTATAATATAACATAATATGCAGTGTATCATTGAAAATACCTTATAATATAACGTAATACGCAGTGTATCATTGAAAATACCTTATAAAAATAACGTAATATGCAGTGTATCATCGAAAATACCTTATAATGTATCATTGAAAATACCATATAGTATATCGTAATATGGAGTGAATCGTTGAAAATACCTTATGATATAACGTAATATGCAGTGTAACATTGAAAATACCTTATGATATAACGTAATATGCAGTGTAACATTGAAAATACCTTATAATATAACATAATATGCAGTGTATCATTGAAAATACCTTATAATATAACGTAATATGCAGTGTATCATTGAAAATACCTTATAATATAACGTAATATGCAGTGTATCATTGAAAATACCTTATAATATAACGTAATATGCAGTGTATCATTGAAAATACCTTATAATGTATCATTGAAAATACGATATAGTATATCGTAATATGCAGTGTATCATTGAAAATACCTGATAATATATCGTAATTTGTAGTGTATCCTCGAAAATGCCTTATAATATATCGTAATTTGTAGTGTATTATTGAAAATACCTTATAATATAACGTAATATGCAGTGTATCATGGAAAATACCTTATAATATAACGTAATATGCAGTATATCATTGAAAATTCCTTATAATAAAACGTAATATGCTATGTATTATTGAAAATACCTTATAATATATAGTAGTTTACCATTGAAATTACCTTATAATATAACGTAATATGCAGTGTAACATTGAAAATGCCTTATAATTTAACGTAATACGTAGTGTATCATTGAAAATACATTATAAAAATAACGTAATATGCAGTGTAACATTGAAAATACCTTATAATATAACGTAATATGCAGTGTATCATTGAAAATACCTGATAATATATCGTAATTTGTAGTGTATCCTCGAAAATGCCTTATAATATAACGTAATATGCAGTGTATCATTGAAAATACCTTATAATATAACGTAATATGCAGTGTATCATGGAAAATACCTTATAATATAACGTAATAAGCAGTGTATCATTGAAATTACCTTATAATATATAGTAGTTTACCATTGAAAATACCTTATAAAATAACGTAATATGCAGTGTATCATTGAAAATTCCTTATAATATATCGTAATTTGTAGTGTATTATTGAAAATACCATATAATATAACGTAATATGCATTGTATAATTGAAAATATCTTATAATGTATCGTAATGTGCAGTGTATCATTGAAAATACCTTATAATATAACGTAATACGCAGTGTATCATTGAAAATACCTTATAATATAACGTAATACGCAGTGTATCATTGAAAATACCTTATAAAAATAACGTAATATGCAGTGTATCATCGAAAATACCTTATAATGTATCATTGAAAATACGATATAGTATATCGTAATATGCAGTGTATCGTTGAAAATACCTTATGATATAACGTAATATGCAGTGTAACATTGAAAATGCCTTATAATATAACGTAATATGCAGTGTATCATTGAAAATACCTGATAATATATCGTAATTTGTAGTGTATCCTCGAAAATGCCTTATAATATAACGTAATATGCAGTGTATCATTGAAAATACCTTATAATATAACGTAATATGCAGTGTATCATGGAAAATACCTTATAATATAACGTAATAAGCAGTGTATCATTGAAAATACCTTATAATATAACGTAATATGCATTGTATAATTGAAAATATCTTATAATGTATCGTAATGTGCAGTGTATCATTGAAAATACCTTATAATATAACGTAATACGCAGTGTATCATTGAAAATACCTTATAATATAACGTAATATGCAGTGTATCATTGAAAATACCTGATAATATAACGTAATATGCAGTGTATCATAGAAAATTCCTTATAATATAACGTAATATGCAGGGTATCATTGAAAATATCTTATAATATATAGTAGTTTACCATTGAAAATACCTTATAATATAACGTAATATGCAGTGTAACAGTGAAAATGCCTTATAATATAACGTAATACGCAGTGTATCGTTGAAAATACCTTATAATATAACGTAATATGCAGTGTATCATTGAAAATACCTGATAATATATCGTAAGTTGTAGTGTATCCTCGAAAATACCTTATAATATAACGTAATATGCAGTGTAACATTGAAAATACCTTATAATATAACGTAATATGCAGTGTATCATTGAAAATACCTGATAATATATCGTAATTTGTAGTGTATCCCCGAAAATGCCTTATAATATAACGTAATATGCAGTGTATCATTGAAAATACCTTATAATATAACGTAATATGCAGTGTATCATGGAAAATACCTTATAATATAACGTAATAAGCAGTGTATCATTGAAATTACCTTATAATATATAGTAGTTTACCATTGAAAATACCTTATAAAATAACGTAATATGCAGTGTATCATTGAAAATTCCTTATAATATATCGTAATTTGTAGTGTATTATTGAAAATACCTTATAATATAACGTAATATGCAGTGTATCATTGAAAATACCTGATAATATATCGTAAGTTGTAGTGTATCCTCGAAAATACCTTATAATATAACGTAATATGCAGTGTATCATTGAAAATACCATATAATATATCGTAATATGCAGTGTATCATTGAAAATACCTTATAATATACAGTAGTTTACCACTGAAAATACCTTATAAAATAACGTAATATGCAGTGTATCATTGAAAATACCTTATAATATAACGTAATATGCAGTGTATCATTGAAAATACCTTATAATATATAGTAGTTTACCATTGAAAATACCTTATAATATAACGTAATATGCAGTGTAACATTGAAAATGCCTTATAATATAACGTAATACGCAGTGTATCATTGTAAATACCTTATAATATAACGTAATATGCAGTGTAACATTGAAAATGCCTTATAATATAACGTAATACGCAGTGTATCATTGAAAATACCTTATAAAAATAACGTAATATGCAGTGTATCATCGAAAATACCTTATAATGTATCATTGAAAATACCATATAGTATATCGTAATATGGAGTGAATCGTTGAAAATACCTTATGATATAACGTAATATGCAGTGTAACATTGAAAATACCTTATAATATAACGTTATATGCAGTGTATCATTGAAAATACCTTATAATATAACGTAATATGCAGTGTATCATTGAAAATTCCTTATAATATATCGTAATTTGTAGTGTATTATTGAAAATACCTTATAATATAACGTAATATGCAGTGTATCATTGAAAATACCTGATAATATATCGTAAGTTGTAGTGTATCCTCGAAAATACCTTATAATATAACGTAATATGCAGTGTATCATTGAAAATACCTTATAATATAACGTAATACGCAGTGTATCATTGAAAATACCTTATAAAAATAACGTAATATGCAGTGTATCATCGAAAATACCTTATAATGTATCATTGAAAATACGATATAGTATATCGTAATATGCAGTGTATCGTTGAAAATACCTTATGATATAACGTAATATGCAGTGTAACATTGAAAATGCCTTATAATATAACGTAATATGCAGTGTATCATTGAAAATACCTGATAATATATCGTAATTTGTAGTGTATCCTCGAAAATGCCTTATAATATAACGTAATATGCAGTGTATCATTGAAAATACCTTATAATATAACGTAATATGCAGTGTATCATGGAAAATACCTTATAATATAACGTAATAAGCAGTGTATCATTGAAAATACCTTATAATATAACGTAATATGCATTGTATAATTGAAAATATCTTATAATGTATCGTAATGTGCAGTGTATCATTGAAAATACCTTATAATATAACGTAATACGCAGTGTATCATTGAAAATACCTTATAATATAACGTAATATGCAGTGTATCATTGAAAATACCTGATAATATATCGTAAGTTGTAGTGTATCCTCGAAAATACCTTATAATATAACGTAATATGCAGTGTATCATTGAAAATTCCATATAATATATCGTAATATGCAGTGTATCATTGAAAATACCTTATAATATACAGTAGTTTACCACTGAAAATACCTTATAAAATAACGTAATATGCAGTGTATCATTGAAAATACCTTATAATATAACGTAATATGCAGTGTATCATTGAAAATACCTTATAATATATAGTAGTTTACCATTGAAAATACCTTATAATATAACGTAATATGCAGTGTAACATTGAAAATGCCTTATAATATAACGTAATACGCAGTGTATCATTGAAAATACCTTATAATATAACGTAATATGCAGTGTAACATTGAAAATGCCTTATAATATAACGTAATACGCAGTGTATCATTGAAAATACCTTATAATATAACGTAATATGCAGTGTATCATTGAAAATACCTGATAATATATCGTAAGTTGTAGTGTATCCTCGAAAATACCTTATAATATAACGTAATATGCAGTGTATCATTGAAAATACCTTATAATATAACGTAATACGCAGTGTATCATTGAAAATACCTTATAAAAATAACGTAATTTGCAGTGTATCATCGAAAATACCTTATAATGTATCATTGAAAATACGATATAGTATATCGTAATATGCAGTGTATCGTTGAAAATACCTTATGATATAACGTAATATGCAGTGTAACATTGAAAATGCCTTATAATATAACGTAATATGCAGTGTATCATTGAAAATACCTGATAATATATCGTAATTTGTAGTGTATCCTCGAAAATGCCTTATAATATAACGTAATATGCAGTGTATCATTGAAAATACCTTATAATATAACGTAATATGCAGTGTATCATGGAAAATACCTTATAATATAACGTAATATGCAGTGTATCATTGAAAATACCTTATAATATAACGTAATATGCATTGTATAATTGAAAATATCTTATAATGTATCGTAATGTGCAGTGTATCATTGAAAATACCTTATAATATAACGTAATACGCAGTGTATCATTGAAAATACCTTATAATATAACGTAATATGCAGTGTATCATTGAAAATACCTGATAATATAACGTAATATGCAGTGTATCATTGAAAATTCCTTATAATATAACGTAATATGCAGGGTATCATTGAAAATATCTTATAATATATAGTAGTTTACCATTGAAAATACCTTATAATATAACGTAATATGCAGTGTAACAGTGAAAATGCCTTATAATATAACGTAATACGCAGTGTATCGTTGAAAATACCTTATAATATAACGTAATATGCAGTGTATCATTGAAAATACCTGATAATATATCGTAAGTTGTAGTGTATCCTCGAAAATACCTTATAATATAACGTAATATGCAGTGTAACATTGAAAATACCTTATAATATAACGTAATATGCAGTGTATCATTGAAAATACCTGATAATATATCGTAATTTGTAGTGTATCCTCGAAAATACCTTATAATATAACGTAATATGCATTGTATAATTGAAAATATCTTATAATGTATCGTAATGTGCAGTGTATCATTGAAAATACCTTATAATATAACGTAATACGCAGTGTATCATTGAAAATACCTTATAATATAACGTAATATGCAGTGTATCATTGAAAATACCTGATAATATATCGTAAGTTGTAGTGTATCCTCGAAAATACCTTATAATATAACGTAATATGCAGTGTATCATTGAAAATTCCATATAATATATCGTAATATGCAGTGTATCATTGAAAATACCTTATAATATACAGTAGTTTACCACTGAAAATACCTTATAAAATAACGTAATATGCAGTGTATCATTGAAAATACCTTATAATATAACGTAATATGCAGTGTATCATTGAAAATACCTTATAATATATAGTAGTTTACCATTGAAAATACCTTATAATATAACGTAATATGCAGTGTAACATTGAAAATGCCTTATAATATAACGTAATACGCAGTGTATCATTGTAAATACCTTATAATATAACGTAATATGCAGTGTAACATTGAAAATGCCTTATAATATAACGTAATACGCAGTGTATCATTGAAAATACCTTATAATATAACGTAATATGCAGTGTATCATTGAAAATACCTGATAATATATCGTAAGTTGTAGTGTATCCTCGAAAATACCTTATAATATAACGTAATATGCAGTGTATCATTGAAAATACCTTATAATATAACGTAATACGCAGTGTATCATTGAAAATACCTTATAAAAATAACGTAATTTGCAGTGTATCATCGAAAATACCTTATAATGTATCATTGAAAATACGATATAGTATATCGTAATATGCAGTGTATCGTTGAAAATACCTTATGATATAACGTAATATGCAGTGTAACATTGAAAATACCTTATAATATAACGTAATATGCAGTGTATCATTGAAAATACCTGATAATATATCGTAAGTTGTAGTGTATCCTCGAAAATGCCTTATAATATAACGTAATATGCAGTGTATCATTGAAAATACCTTATAATATAACGTAATATGCAGTGTATCATGGAAAATACCTTATAATATAACGTAATATGCAGTGTATCATTGAAAATACCTTATAATATAACGTAATATGCATTGTATAATTGAAAATATCTTATAATGTATCGTAATGTGCAGTGTATCATTGAAAATACCTTATAATATAACGTAATACGCAGTGTATCATTGAAAATACCTTATAATATAACGTAATATGCAGTGTATCATTGAAAATACCTGATAATATAACGTAATATGCAGTGTATCATTGAAAATACCTTATAATATAACGTAATATGCAGTGTATCATTGAAAATATCTTATAATATATAGTAGTTTACCATTGAAAATACCTTATAATATAACGTAATATGCAGTGTAACAGTGAAAATGCCTTATAATATAACGTAATATGCAGTGTATCGTTGAAAATACCTTATAATATAACGTAATATGCAGTGTATCATTGAAAATACCTGATAATATATCGTAAGTTGTAGTGTATCCTCGAAAATACCTTATAATATAACGTAATATGCAGTGTAACATTGAAAATACCTTATAATATAACGTAATATGCAGTGTATCATTGAAAATACCTGATAATATATCGTAATTTGTAGTGTATCCTCGAAAATGCCTTATAATATAACGTAATATGCAGTGTATCATTGAAAATACCTTATAATATAACGTAATATGCAGTGTATCATGGAAAATACCTTATAATATAACGTAATAAGCAGTGTATCATTGAAATTACCTTATAATATATAGTAGTTTACCATTGAAAATACCTTATAAAATAACGTAATATGCAGTGTATCATTGAAAATACCTGATAATATATCGTAAGTTGTAGTGTATCCTCGAAAATACCTTATAATATAACGTAATATGCAGTGTATCATTGAAAATACCATATAATATATCGTAATATGCAGTGTATCATTGAAAATACCTTATAATATACAGTAGTTTACCACTGAAAATACCTTATAAAATAACGTAATATGCAGTGTATCATTGAAAATACCTTATAATATAACGTAATATGCAGTGTATCATTGAAAATACCTTATAATATATAGTAGTTTACCATTGAAAATACCTTATAATATAACGTAATATGCAGTGTAACATTGAAAATGCCTTATAATATAACGTAATACGCAGTGTATCATTGTAAATACCTTATAATATAACGTAATATGCAGTGTAACATTGAAAATGCCTTATAATATAACGTAATACGCAGTGTATCATTGAAAATACCTTATAAAAATAACGTAATATGCAGTGTATCATCGAAAATACCTTATAATGTATCATTGAAAATACCATATAGTATATCGTAATATGGAGTGAATCGTTGAAAATACCTTATGATATAACGTAATATGCAGTGTAACATTGAAAATACCTTATAATATAACGTAATATGCAGTGTATCATTGAAAATACCTTATAATATAACGTAATATGCAGTGTATCATTGAAAATTCCTTATAATATATCGTAATTTGTAGTGTATTATTGAAAATACCTTATAATATAACGTAATATGCAGTGTATCATTGAAAATACCTGATAATATATCGTAAGTTGTAGTGTATCCTCGAAAATACCTTATAATATAACGTAATATGCAGTGTATCATTGAAAATACCTTATAATATAACGTAATACGCAGTGTATCATTGAAAATACCTTATAAAAATAACGTAATATGCAGTGTATCATTGAAATTACCTTATAATATATAGTAGTTTACCATTGAAAATACCTTATAAAATAACGTAATATGCAGTGTATCATTGAAAATTCCTTATAATATATCGTAATTTGTAGTGTATTATTGAAAATACCTTATAATATAACGTAATATGCATTGTATCATTGAAAATATCTTATAATGTATCGTAATGTGCAGTATTTCATTGAAAATACCTTATAATATAACGTAATACGCAGTGTATCATTGAAAATACCTTATAATATAACGTAATATGCAGTGTATCATTGAAAATACCTGATAATATATCGTAAGTTGTAGTGTATCCTCGAAAATACCTTATAATATAACGTAATATGCAGTGTATCATTGAAAATACCATATAATATATCGTAATATGCAGTGTATCATTGAAAATACCTTATAATATACAGTAGTTTACCACTGAAAATACCTTATAAAATAACGTAATATGCAGTGTATCATTGAAAATACCTTATAATATAACGTAATATGCAGTGTATCATTGAAAATACCTTATAATATATAGTAGTTTACCATTGAAAATACCTTATAATGTAACGTAATATGCAGTGTAACATTGAAAATGCCTTATAATATAACGTAATACGCAGTGTATCATTGTAAATACCTTATAATATAACGTAATATGCAGTGTAACATTGAAAATGCCTTATAATATAACGTAATACGCAGTGTATCATTGAAAATACCTTATAAAAATAACGTAATATGCAGTGTATCATCGAAAATACCTTATAATGTATCATTGAAAATACCATATAGTATATCGTAATATGGAGTGAATCGTTGAAAATACCTTATGATATAACGTAATATGCAGTGTAACATTGAAAATACCTTATAATATAACGTAATATGCAGTGTATCATTGAAAATACCTTATAATATAACGTAATATGCAGTGTATCATTGAAAATTCCTTATAATATATCGTAATTTGTAGTGTATTATTGAAAATACCTTATAATATAACGTAATATGCAGTGTATCATTGAAAATACCTGATAATATATCGTAAGTTGTAGTGTATCCTCGAAAATACCTTATAATATAACGTAATATGCAGTGTATCATTGAAAATACCATATAATATAACGTAATATGCAGTGTATCATTGAAAATACCTTAGATTATATAGTAGTTTACCATTGAAAATACCTTATAATATAACGTAATATGCAGTGTATCATGGAAAATACCTTATAATATAACGTAATAAGCAGTGTATCATTGAAATTACCTTATAATATATAGTAGTTTACCATTGAAAATACCTTATAAAATAACGTAATATGCAGTGTATCATTGAAAATTCCTTATAATATATCGTAATTTGTAGTGTATTATTGAAAATACCTTATAATATAACGTAATATGCAGTGTATCATTGAAAATACCTGATAATATATCGTAAGTTGTAGTGTATCCTCGAAAATACCTTATAATATAACGTAATCTGCAGTGTATCATTGAAAATACCATATAATATATCGTAATATGCAGTGTATCATTGAAAATACCTTATAATATACAGTAGTTTACCACTGAAAATACCTTATAAAATAACGTAATATGCAGTGTATCATTGATAATACCTTATAATATAACGTAATATGCAGTGTATCATTGAAAATACCTTATAATATATAGTAGTTTACCATTGAAAATACCTTATAATATAACGTAATATGCAGTGTAACATTGAAAATGCCTTATAATATAACGTAATACGCAGTGTATCATTGTAAATACCTTATAATATAACGTAATATGCAGTGTAACATTGAAAATGCCTTATAATATAACGTAATACGCAGTGTATCATTGAAAATACCTTATAAAAATAACGTAATATGCAGTGTATCATCGAAAATACCTTATAATGTATCATTGAAAATACCATATAGTATATCGTAATATGGAGTGAATCGTTGAAAATACCTTATGATATAACGTAATATGCAGTGTAACATTGAAAATACCTTATAATATAACGTAATATGCAGTGTATCATTGAAAATACCTTATAATATAACGTAATATGCAGTGTATCATTGAAAATTCCTTATAATATATCGTAATTTGTAGTGTATTATTGAAAATACCTTATAATATAACGTAATATGCAGTGTATCATTGAAAATACCTGATAATATATCGTAAGTTGTAGTGTATCCTCGAAAATACCTTATAATATAACGTAATATGCAGTGTATCATTGAAAATACCTTATAATATAACGTAATACGCAGTGTATCATTGAAAATACCTTATAAAAATAACGTAATATGCAGTGTATCATCGAAAATACCTTATAATGTATCATTGAAAATACGATATAGTATATCGTAATATGCAGTGTATCGTTGAAAATACCTTATGATATAACGTAATATGCAGTGTAACATTGAAAATGCCTTATAATATAACGTAATATGCAGTGTATCATTGAAAATACCTGATAATATATCGTAATTTGTAGTGTATCCTCGAAAATGCCGTATAATATAACGTAATATGCAGTGTATCATTGAAAATACCTTATAATATAACGTAATATGCAGTGTATCATGGAAAATACCTTATAATATAACGTAATAAGCAGTGTATCATTGAAAATACCTTATAATATAACGTAATATGCATTGTATAATTGAAAATATCTTATAATGTATCGTAATGTGCAGTGTATCATTGAAAATACCTTATAATATAACGTAATACGCAGTGTATCATTGAAAATACCTTATAATATAACGTAATATGCAGTGTATCATTGAAAATACCTGATAATATATCGTAAGTTGTAGTGTATCCTCGAAAATACCTTATAATATAACGTAATATGCAGTGTATCATTGAAAATACCATATAATATATCGTAATATGCAGTGTATCATTGAAAATACCTTATAATATACAGTAGTTTACCACTGAAAATACCTTATAAAATAACGTAATATGCAGTGTATCATTGAAAATACCTTATAATATAACGTAATATGCAGTGTATCATTGAAAATACCTTATAATATATAGTAGTTTACCATTGAAAATACCTTATAATATAACGTAATATGCAGTGTAACATTGAAAATGCCTTATAATATAACGTAATACGCAGTGTATCATTGTAAATACCTTATAATATAACGTAATATGCAGTGTAACATTGAAAATGCCTTATAATATAACGTAATACGCAGTGTATCATTGAAAATACCTTATAAAAATAACGTAATATGCAGTGTATCATCGAAAATAAATTATAATGTATCATTGAAAATACCATATAGTATATCGTAATATGGAGTGAATCGTTGAAAATACCTTATGATATAACGTAATATGCAGTGTAACATTGAAAATACCTTATAATATAACGTAATATGCAGTGTATCATTGAAAATACCTTATAATATAACGTAATATGCAGTGTATCATTGAAAATTCCTTATAATATATCGTAATTTGTAGTGTATTATTGAAAATACCTTATAATATAACGTAATATGCAGTGTATCATTGAAAATACCTGATAATATATCGTAAGTTGTAGTGTATCCTCGAAAATACCTTATAATATAACGTAATATGCAGTGTATCATTGAAAATACCATATAATATATCGTAATATGCAGTGTATCATTGAAAATACCTTAGATTATATAGTAGTTTACCATTGAAAATACCTTATAATATAACGTAATATGCAGTGTATCATGGAAAATACCTTATAATATAACGTAATATGCAGTGTATCATCGAAAATACCTTATAATGTATCATTGAAAATACGATATAGTATATCGTAATATGCAGTGTATCATTGAAAATACCTGATAATATATCGTAATTTGTAGTGTATCCTCGAAAATGCCTTATAATATATCGTAATTTGTAGTGTATTATTGAAAATGCCTTATAATATAACGTAATACGCAGTGTATCATTGAAAATACCTTATAAAAATAGCGTAATATGCAGTGTATCATCGAAAATACCTTATAATGTATCATTGAAAATACCATATAGTATATCGTAATATGCAGTGTATCGTTGAAAATACCTTATGATATAACGTAATATGCAGTGTAACATTGAAAATACCTTATAATATAACATAATATGCAGTGTATCATTGAAAATACCTTATAATATAACGTAATATGCAGTGTATCATTGAAAATACCTTATAATATAACGTAATATGCAGTGTATCATTGAAAATACCTTATAATATAACGTAATGTGCAGTGTATCATTGAAAATACCTTATAATATATAGTAGTTTACCATTGAAAATACCTTATAATATAACGTAATATTCAGTGTATCATTGAAAATACCTTATGATATAACGTAATATGCAGTGTAACATTGAAAATACCTTATAATATAACGTAATATGCAGTGTATCATTGAAAATACCTTATAATATAACATAATATGCAGTGTATCATTGAAAATACCTTATAATATAACATAATATGCGGTGTATCATTGAAAATACCTTATAATATATCGTAATTTGTAGTGTATTATTGAAAATACCTTATAATATAACGTAATATTCAGTGTATCATTGAAAATACCTTATGATATAACGTAATATGCAGTGTAACAATGAAAATGCCTTATAATTTAACGTAATACGTAGTGTATCATTGAAAATACATTATAAAAATAACGTAATATGCAGTGTAACATTGAAAATACCTTATAATATAACGTAATATGCTGTGTATCATTGAAAATACCTTATAATATGTAGTAGTTTACCATTGAAAATACCTTATAATATAACGTAATATGCAGTGTAACATTGAAAATGCCTTACAATTTAACGTAATACGTAGTGTATCATTGAAAATACCTTATAAAAATAACGTAATATGCAGTGTAACATTGAAAATACCTTATAATATAACGTAATATGCAGTGTATCATTGAAAATACCATATAATATATCGTAATATGCACTGTATCATCGAAAATACCTTAGAATGTATCATTGAAAATACCTTATGATATAACGTAATATGCAGTGTAACATTGAAAATACCATATAATATATCGTAATATGCAGTGTATCATGGAAAATACCTTATAATATAACGTAATATGCAGTGTATCATTGAAAATACCTGATAATATATCGTAAGTTGTAGTGTATCCTCGAAAATACCTTATAATATAACGTAATATGCAGTGTATCATTGAAAATACCATATAATATATCGTAATATGCAGTGTATCATTGAAAATACCTTATAATATATAGTAGTTTACCATTGAAAATACCTTATAAAATAACGTAATATGCAGTGTATCATTGAAAATACCTTATAATATAACGTAATATGCAGTGTATCATTGAAAATACCTGATAATATATCGTAAGTTGTAGTGTATCCTCGAAAATACCTTATAATATAACGTAATATGCAGTGTATCATTGAAAATACCATATAATATATCGTAATATGCAGTGTATCATTGAAAATACCTTAGATTATATAGTAGTTTACCATTGAAAATACCTTATAATATAACGTAATATGCAGTGTATCATGGAAAATACCTTATAATATAACGTAATAAGCAGTGTATTATTGAAATTACCTTATAATATATAGTAGTTTACCATTGAAAATACCTTATAAAATAACGTAATATGCAGTGTATCATTGAAAATTCCTTATAATATATCGTAATTTGTAGTGTATTATTGAAAATGCCTTATAATATAACGTAATACGCAGTGTATCATTGAAAATACCTTAGAAAAATAACGTAATATGCAGTGTATCATCGAAAATACCTTATAATGTATCATTGAAAATACGATGTAGTATATCGTAATATGCAGTGTATCGTTGAAAATACCTTATGATATAACGTAATATGCAGTGTAACATTGAAAATGCCTTATAATATAACGTAATATGCAGTGTATCATTGAAAATTCCTTATAATATATCGTAATTTGTAGTGTATTATTGAAAATACCTTAGAATATAACGTAATATGCATTGTATCATTGAAAATATCTTATAATGTATCGTAATGTGCAGTGTATCATTGAAAATACCTTATAATATAACGTAATATGCAGTGTATCATTGAAAATACCTGATAATATATCGTAAGTTGTAGTGTATCCTCGAAAATACCTTATAATATAACGTAATATGCAGTGTATCATTGAAAATATCATATAATATATCGTAATATGCAGTGTATCATTGAAAATACCTTATAATATAACGTAATATGCAGTGTATCATTGAAAATTCCTTATAATATAACGTAATATGCAGGGTATCATTGAAAATATCTTATAATATATAGTAGTTTACCATTGAAAATACCTTATAATATAACGTAATATGCAGTGTAACAGTGAAAATGCCTTATAATATAACGTAATACGCAGTGTATCGTTGAAAATACCTTATAATATAACGTAATATGCAGTGTATCATTGAAAATACCTGATAATATATCGTAAGTTGTAGTGTATCCTCGAAAATACCTTATAATATAACGTAATATGCAGTATAACATTGAAAATACCTTATAATATAACGTAATATGCAGTGTATCATTGAAAATACCTGATAATATATCGTAATTTGTAGTGTATCCTCGAAAATGCCTTATAATATAACGTAATATGCAGTGTATCATTGAAAATACCTTATAATATAACGTAATATGCAGTGTTTCATGGAAAATACCTTATAATATAACGTAATAAGCAGTGTATCATTGAAATTACCTTATAATATATAGTAGTTTACCATTGAAAATACCTTATAAAATAACGTAATATGCAGTGTATCATTGAAAATTCCTTATAATATATCGTAATTTGTAGTGTATTATTGAAAATACCTTATAATATAACGTAATATGCATTGTATAATTGAAAATATCTTATAATGTATCGTAATATAACGTAATACGCAGTGTATCATTGAAAATACCTTATAATATAACGTAATATGCAGTGTAACATTGAAAATACCTTATAATATAACGTAATATGCAGTGTATCATTGAAAATACCTGATAATATATCGTAATTTGTAGTGTATCCTCGAAAATGCCTTATAATATAACGTAATATGCAGTGTATCATTGAAAATACCTTATAATATAACGTAATATGCAGTGTTTCATGGAAAATACCTTATAATATAACGTAATAAGCAGTGTATCATTGAAATTACCTTATAATATATAGTAGTTTACCATTGAAAATACCTTATAAAATAACGTAATATGCAGTGTATCATTGAAAATTCCTTATAATATATCGTAATTTGTAGTGTATTATTGAAAATACCTTATAATATAACGTAATATGCATTGTATAATTGAAAATATCTTATAATGTATCGTAATATAACGTAATACGCAGTGTATCATTGAAAATACCTTATAATATAACGTAATATGCAGTGTATCATTGAAAATACCTGATAATATATCGTAAGTTGTAGTGTATCCTCGAAAATACCTTATAATATAACGTAATATGCAGTGTATCATTGAAAATACCTTATAAAAATAACGTAATATGCAGTGTATCATCGAAAATACCTTATAATGTATCATTGAAAATACGATATAGTATATCGTAATATGCAGTGTATCATTGAAAATACCTGATAATATATCGTAATTTGTAGTGTATCCTCGAAAATGCCTTATAATATATCGTAATTTGTAGTGTATTATTGAAAATGCCTTATAATATAACGTAATACGCAGTGTATCATTGAAAATACCTTATAAAAATAGCGTAATATGCAGTGTATCATCGAAAATACCTTATAATGTATCATTGAAAATACCATATAGTATATCGTAATATGCAGTGTATCGTTGAAAATACCTTATGATATAACGTAATATGCAGTGTAACATTGAAAATACCTTATAATATAACATAATATGCAGTGTATCATTGAAAATACCTTATAATATAACGTAATATGCAGTGTATCATTGAAAATACCTTATAATATAACGTAATATGCAGTGTATCATTGAAAATACCTTATAATATAACGTAATATGCAGTGTATCATCGAAAATACCTTATAATGTATCATTGAAAATACGATATAGTATATCGTAATATGCAGTGTATCATTGAAAATACCTGATAATATATCGTAATTTGTAGTGTATCCTCGAAAATGCCTTATAATATATCGTAATTTGTAGTGTATTATTGAAAATACCTTATAATATAACGTAATATGCAGTGTATCATGGAAAATACCTTATAATATAACGTAATATGCAGTATATCATTGAAAATTCCTTATAATAAAACGTAATATGCTATGTATTATTGAAAATACCTTATAATATATAGTAGTTTACCATTGAAATTACCTTATAATATAACGTAATATGCAGTGTAACATTGAAAATGCCTTATAATTTAACGTAATACGCAGTGTATCATTGAAAATACCTTATAATATATCGTAATATGCAGTGTATCATTGAAAATACCTTATAATATAACGTAATATGCAGTGTATCATTGAAAATTCCTTATAATATAACGTAATATGCAGGGTATCATTGAAAATATCTTATAATATATAGTAGTTTACCATTGAAAATACCTTATAATATAACGTAATATGCAGTGTATCATTGAAAATACCTTATAATATAACGTAATATGCAGTGTATCATGGAAAATACCTTATAATATAACGTAATAAGCAGTGTATCATTGAAAATACCTTATAATATAACGTAATATGCATTGTATAATTGAAAATATCTTATAATGTATCGTAATGTGCAGTGTATCATTGAAAATACCTTATAATATAACGTAATACGCAGTGTATCATTGAAAATACCTTATAATATAACGTAATATGCAGTGTATCATTGAAAATACCTGATAATATATCGTAAGTTGTAGTGTATCCTCGAAAATACCTTATAATATAACGTAATATGCAGTGTATCATTGAAAATACCATATAATATATCGTAATATGCAGTGTATCATTGAAAATACCTTATAATATACAGTAGTTTACCATTGAAAATACCTTATAAAATAACGTAATATGCAGTGTATCATTGAAAATACCTTATAATATAACGTAATATGCAGTGTATCATGTAAAATACCTTATAATATAACGTAATAAGCAGTGTATCATTGAAATTACCTTATAATATATAGTAGTTTACCATTGAAAATACCTTATAAAATAACGTAATATGCAGTGTATCATTGAAAATTCCTTATAATATATCGTAATTTGTAGTGTATTATTGAAAATACCTTATAATATAACGTAATATGCATTGTATAATTGAAAATATCTTATAATGTATCGTAATATAACGTAATACGCAGTGTATCATTGAAAATACCTTATAATATAACGTAATATGCAGTGTAACATTGAAAATACCTTATAATATAACGTAATATGCAGTGTATCATTGAAAATACCTGATAATATATCGTAATTTGTAGTGTATCCTCGAAAATGCCTTATAATATAACGTAATATGCAGTGTATCATTGAAAATACCTTATAATATAACGTAATATGCAGTGTTTCATGGAAAATACCTTATAATATAACGTAATAAGCAGTGTATCATTGAAATTACCTTATAATATATAGTAGTTTACCATTGAAAATACCTTATAAAATAACGTAATATGCAGTGTATCATTGAAAATACCTGATAATATATCGTAATTTGTAGTGTATTATTGAAAATACCTTATAATATAACGTAATATGCATTGTATAATTGAAAATACCATATAATATATCGTAATATGCAGTGTATCATTGAAAATACCTTATAATATACAGTAGTTTACCATTGAAAATACCTTATAAAATAACGTAATATGCAGTGTATCATTGAAAATACCTTATAATATAACGTAATATGCAGTGTATCATGTAAAATACCTTATAATATAACGTAATAAGCAGTGTATCATTGAAATTACCTTATAATATATAGTAGTTTACCATTGAAAATACCTTATAAAATAACGTAATATGCAGTGTATCATTGAAAATTCCTTATAATATATCGTAATTTGTAGTGTATTATTGAAAATACCTTATAATATAACGTAATATGCATTGTATAATTGAAAATATCTTATAATGTATCGTAATATAACGTAATACGCAGTGTATCATTGAAAATACCTTATAATATAACGTAATATGCAGTGTAACATTGAAAATACCTTATAATATAACGTAATATGCAGTGTATCATTGAAAATACCTGATAATATATCGTAATTTGTAGTGTATCCTCGAAAATGCCTTATAATATAACGTAATATGCAGTGTATCATTGAAAATACCTTATAATATAACGTAATATGCAGTGTTTCATGGAAAATACCTTATAATATAACGTAATAAGCAGTGTATCATTGAAATTACCTTATAATATATAGTAGTTTACCATTGAAAATACCTTATAAAATAACGTAATATGCAGTGTATCATTGAAAATTCCTTATAATATATCGTAATTTGTAGTGTATTATTGAAAATACCTTATAATATAACGTAATATGCATTGTATAATTGAAAATATCTTATAATGTATCGTAATATAACGTAATACGCAGTGTATCATTGAAAATACCTTATAATATAACGTAATATGCAGTGTATCATTGAAAATACCTGATAATATATCGTAAGTTGTAGTGTATCCTCGAAAATACCTTATAATATAACGTAATATGCAGTGTATCATTGAAAATACCTTATAATATAACGTAATACGCAGTGTATCATTGAAAATACCTTATAATATATCGTAATATGCAGGGTATCATTGAAAATATCTTATAATATATAGTAGTTTACCATTGAAAATACCTTATAATATAACGTAATATGCAGTGTATCATTGAAAATTCCTTATAATATATCGTAATTTGTAGTGTATTATTGAAAATGCCTTATAATATAACGTAATAAGCAGTGTATCATTGAAAATACCTTAGAAAAATAACGTAATATGCAGTGTATCATCGAAAATACCTTATAATGTATCATTGAAAATACGATGTAGTATATCGTAATATGCAGTGTATCGTTGAAAATACCTTATGATATAACGTAATATGCAGTGTAACATTGAAAATGCCTTATAATATAACGTAATACGCAGTGTATCATTGAAAATACCTTATAATATAACGTAATACGCAGTGTATCATTGAAAATACCTTATAAAAATAACGTAATATGCAGTGTATCATCGAAAATACCTTATAATGTATCATTGAAAATACGATATAGTATATCGTAATATGCAGTGTATCGTTGAAAATACCTTATGATATAACGTAATATGCAGTGTAACATTGAAAATGCCTTATAATATAACGTAATATGCAGTGTATCATTGAAAATACCTGATAATATATCGTAATTTGTAGTGTATCCTCGAAAATGCCTTATAATATAACGTAATATGCAGTGTATCATTGAAAATACCTTATAATATAACGTAATATGCAGTGTATCATGGAAAATACCTTATAATATAACGTAATAAGCAGTGTATCATTGAAAATACCTTATAATATAACGTAATATGCATTGTATAATTGAAAATATCTTATAATGTATCGTAATGTGCAGTGTATCATTGAAAATACCTTATAATATAACGTAATACGCAGTGTATCATTGAAAATACCTTATAATATAACGTAATATGCAGTGTATCATTGAAAATACCTGATAATATAACGTAATATGCAGTGTATCATTGAAAATTCCTTATAATATAACGTAATATGCAGGGTATCATTGAAAATATCTTATAATATATAGTAGTTTACCATTGAAAATACCTTATAATATAACGTAATATGCAGTGTAACAGTGAAAATGCCTTATAATATAACGTAATACGCAGTGTATCATTGTAAATACCTTATAATATAACGTAATATGCAGTGTAACATTGAAAATGCCTTATAATATAACGTAATACGCAGTGTATCATTGAAAATACCTTATAATATAACGTAATATGCAGTGTATCATTGAAAATACCTGATAATATATCGTAAGTTGTAGTGTATCCTCGAAAATACCTTATAATATAACGTAATATGCAGTGTATCATTGAAAATACCTTATAATATAACGTAATACGCAGTGTATCATTGAAAATACCTTATAAAAATAACGTAATTTGCAGTGTATCATCGAAAATACCTTATAATGTATCATTGAAAATACGATATAGTATATCGTAATATGCAGTGTATCATTGAAAATACCTTATAATATAACGTAATATGCAGTGTATCATTGAAAATGCCTTATAATATAACGTAATATGCAGTGTATCATTGAAAATACCTGATAATATATCGTAATTTGTAGTGTATCCTCGAAAATGCCTTATAATATAACGTAATATGCAGTGTATCATTGAAAATACCTTATAATATAACGTAATATGCAGTGTATCATGGAAAATACCTTATAATATAACGTAATAAGCAGTGTATCATTGAAAATACCTTATAATATAACGTAATATGCATTGTATAATTGAAAATATCTTATAATGTATCGTAATGTGCAGTGTATCATTGAAAATACCTTATAATATAACGTAATACGCAGTGTATCATTGAAAATACCTTATAATATAACGTAATATGCAGTGTATCATTGAAAATACCTGATAATATAACGTAATATGCAGTGTATCATTGAAAATTCCTTATAATATAACGTAATATGCAGGGTATCATTGAAAATATCTTATAATATATAGTAGTTTACCATTGAAAATACCTTATAATATAACGTAATATGCAGTGTAACAGTGAAAATGCCTTATAATATAACGTAATACGCAGTGTATCATTGAAAATACCTTATAATATATAGTAGTTTACCATTGAAAATACCTTATAATATAACGTAATATGCAGTGTAACATTGAAAATGCCTTATAATATAACGTAATACGCAGTGTATCATTGTAAATACCTTATAATATAACGTAATATGCAGTGTAACATTGAAAATGCCTTATAATATAACGTAATACGCAGTGTATCATTGAAAATACCTTATAAAAATAACGTAATATGCAGTGTATCATCGAAAATACCTTATAATGTATCATTGAAAATACCATATAGTATATCGTAATATGGAGTGAATCGTTGAAAATACCTTATGATATAACGTAATATGCAGTGTATCATTGAAAATACCTTATAATATAACGTAATATGCAGTGTATCATTGAAAATACCTTATAATATAACGTAATATGCAGTGTATCATTGAAAATTCCTTATAATATATCGTAATTTGTAGTGTATTATTGAAAATACCTTATAATATAACGTAATATGCAGTGTATCATTGAAAATACCTGATAATATATCGTAAGTTGTAGTGTATCCTCGAAAATACCTTATAATATATAGTAGTTTACCATTGAAAATACCTTATAATATAACGTAATATGCAGTGTATCATTGAAAATACCTTATAATATAACGTAATATGCAGTGTATCATTGATAATACCTTATAATATAACGTAATATGCAGTGTATCATTGAAAATACCTTATAATATATAGTAGTTTACCATTGAAAATACCTTATAATATAACGTAATATGCAGTGTATCATTGAAAATACCTGATAATATATCGTAAGTTGTAGTGTATCCTCGAAAATACCTTATAATATATAGTAGTTTACCATTGAAAATACCTTATAATATAACGTAATATGCAGTGTATCATTGAAAATACCATATAATATATCGTAATATGCAGTGTATCATTGAAAATACCTTAGATTATATAGTAGTTTACCATTGAAAATACCTTATAATATAACGTAATATGCAGTGTATCATGGAAAATACCTTATAATATAACGTAATAAGCAGTGTATCATTGAAATTACCTTATAATATATAGTAGTTTACCATTGAAAATACCTTATAAAATAACGTAATATGCAGTGTATCATTGAAAATTCCTTATAATATATCGTAATTTGTAGTGTATTATTGAAAATACCTTATAATATAACGTAATATGCATTGTATAATTGAAAATATCTTATAATGTATCGTAATATAACGTAATACGCAGTGTATCATTGAAAATACCTTATAATATAACGTAATATGCAGTGTATCATTGAAAATACCTGATAATATATCGTAAGTTGTAGTGTATCCTCGAAAATACCTTATAATATAACGTAATATGCAGTGTATCATTGAAAATACCTTATAATATAACGTAATACGCAGTGTATCATTGAAAATACCTTATAATATATCGTAATATGCAGTGTATCATTGAAAATACCTTATAATATAACGTAATATGCAGTGTATCATTGAAAATTCCTTATAATATAACGTAATATGCAGGGTATCATTGAAAATATCTTATAATATATAGTAGTTTACCATTGAAAATACCTTATAATATAACGTAATATGCAGTGTATCATTGAAAATACCTTATAATATAACGTAATATGCAGTGTATCATGGAAAATACCTTATAATATAACGTAATAAGCAGTGTATCATTGAAAATACCTTATAATATAACGTAATATGCAGTGTATCATTGAAAATACCATATAATATATCGTAATATGCAGTGTATCATTGAAAATACCTTATAATATACAGTAGTTTACCATTGAAAATACCTTATAAAATAACGTAATATGCAGTGTATCATTGAAAATACCTTATAATATAACGTAATATGCAGTGTATCATGTAAAATACCTTATAATATAACGTAATAAGCAGTGTATCATTGAAATTACCTTATAATATATAGTAGTTTACCATTGAAAATACCTTATAATATAACGTAATATGCAGTGTAACATTGAAAATGCCTTATAATTTAACGTAATACGTAGTGTATCATTGAAAATACCTTATAAAAATAACGTAATATGCAGTGTAACATTGAAAATACCTTATAATATAACGTAATATGCTGTGTATCATTGAAAATACCTCATAATATATAGTAGTTTACCATTGAAAATACCTTATAATATAACGTAATATGCATTGTAACATTGAAAATACCTTATAATATAACGTAATATGCAGTGTATCATTGAAAATACCATATAATATATCGTAATATGCAGTGTATCATCGAAAATGCCTTATAATGTATCATAGAATATACCTTATAGTATATCGTAATATGCAGTGTATCGTTGAAAATACCATATAATATATAGTAATATGCAGTGTATCATTGAAAATACCTTATAATATATAGTAGTTTACCATTGAAAATACCTTATAATATAACGTAATATGCAGTGTAACATTGAAAATGCCTTATAATATAACGTAATATGCAGTGTATCATTGAAAATACCTTATAATATAACGTAATATGCAGTGTATCATTGAAAATAGCTGATAATATATCGTAATTTATAGTATATCCTCGAAAATACCTTATAATATAACGTAATATGCAGTGTATCATTGAAAATACCTTATAATATAACATAATATGCAGTGTATCATTGAAAATACCTTATAATATAACATAATATGCAGTGTATCATTGAAAATACTTTATAATATAACGTAATATGCAGTGTATCATTGAAAATACCACATAATATATAGTAATATGCAGTGTATCATTGAAAATACCTTATAATATATAGTAGTTTACCATTGAAAATACCTTATAATATAACGTAATATGCAGTGTAACATTGAAAATGCCTTATAATATAACGTAATACGCAGTGTATCATTGAAAATACCTTATAAAAATAACGTAATATGCAGTGTATCATCGAAAATACCTTATAATGTATCATTGAAAATACCATATAGTATATCGTAATATGGAGTGAATCGTTGAAAATACCTTATGATATAACGTAATATGCAGTGTAACATTGAAAATACCTTATAATATAACGTAATATGCAGTGTAACATTGAAAATACCTTATAATATAACGTAATATGCAGTGTATCATTGAAAATACCTTATAATATAACGTAATATGCAGTGTATCATTGAAAATTCCTTATAATATATCGTAATTTGTAGTGTATTTGTAAGAATAATATAAGTATGCTTGTCATGTGACTGAATGTGAGTGTGCATGTATGTTTAACTGTTATATATGTTTTTATTGATTTATATGTTATATATATTTTTATTGATTTACGTTGTGTTAATGTTTTGTCAAATGAATGTTCTACACGTTGTGATTTTGTTAAAATAAAAATAGTCCTCTACGAGCGATCGACGAAATATCACGTCGTGTCAATTCCGTGTCATTTCTGTATTTCTGTGTCAACTCCTTACAATTTTCAGAAGTGGGATAAAGACAGCTATTTAGTAATTTCAATTTCAAACGGTTTTATGCGAAGTTACGCGAAGTTACGCGACGTTTGTGTAAAATTTCATACCGTATCGTTTTAAAATGAGTTGTTCTCTTACGGTACCGGAACTAAAAGAGAAGCTGAAAGCCAAGAATTTGCAATCGACCGGTACGAAGGCCGAACTGATAAAACGTTTGTTGGGTGCTGGTGCCACACTGGAAGAATTAGCTATGACGGATAACGGCTGCACGGAATCGGTTCCCGGGACGAGCGAGCTGGTAGATGAGATTACTGTACGCGAATTAGATGTTATGAGGAGAGAACGAGATATTGTTGCACGAGAGAACGAATTGCTTAGGAGAGAATTGGCGTTATTACGGACGACGCCAAACTCGGAAACAAGCACGGGACGGACGAGAGTGAAAAAATGGCAAGAGTTGAAAGACATAGTGGGTGAGTTTGGTGGAAACAGCAAGGACTTCGACCGTTGGGAGAAACAGGTGAGAGGACTCCTGTCGACGTACGAGTTGGACAACCACCAAGCGAAAGCTCTAGTCTGTAGCAGGTTGACGGGTCGTGCATTGAAATGGTATCACTCGAGAATCGACTGCGTAGAATTAGGCACCGATGAGCTTTTGAAGGAGTTGAAGAGATTGTACGGGCAACAACTCGATCTTTTATGTTTGAGACGCGAGCTCGAAGCCAGGAAGTGGGTAGTGGAAGAATCTTTTGCCGATTACGTACACGACAAGACAATCCTTGCAAACCGAGTACCAGTTTCGGGAACAGAATTACTTAGCTACATCGTCGACGGTATACCAAATAGGGAGTTGCAAATACAAGCTAAGGTGCAATGTTACGAGTCCGTGGACGAAATACTGACGGCTTTCACGAACGTTAAATTACCACCTGGACGACCGCGACTATCCGAGGGAATTTCGCTCTCGAGAAAAATCACACCGTCCGATAGATCCAGTATACCTTTAACAGACCCTTTGGCAGTCGGATCGCGAAGATCACCCCCGACGGAGGGACGAGAATCAACGAACACCGAGCGAAGATGGGGACGAGAATCAACGAACACCGAGCGAAGATGTTTCAACTGTAACGAGCCAGGTCACTTCTCAGCTAATTGTATGAGGCCAGCAAGAGAGAGGGGATCCTGTTTCACATGCGGACAGATGGGTCATCGAGCGAGTCAATGCAACAAACAGACAACGAAGGGCGACGTCGACGTCAATTGTATCGCACACAGACGAAAAGAAGACGATGACTTTCGGCGAGCGGTAGAAGTACAGATAAGTAGCAAAATCGGTAGTGTCAGTACAAAACTAAACGCACTTATTGATTCGGGGAGCCCGATTTGTTTTATTAAAGAGAGTTGCATTCCGAGAGCGTGTTTTACAACTGATCGTGATTCAGATAGATTTCATGGAATTAACGGTAGCGACTTAAATGTATTAGGAAAGACCCAAGCCACAATTATTTATGATGCAGAAAAATATTATGTTACGTTAAGAATTGTACCGGATGAAACAATGAAAAACCCATTAATTTTAGGACGCGATTTCATGAAAATTGCCAAATTATCGTTGAGTAGAGAAGAAACGGTGGAACACAACGATATAACTGACATTATGAACATTGAGGTAGATCAGGATAACACGGGTATTAGTGCCGACGACATGCGTTTCGACGAAAACCTTTCGACCGAAATAAAGACACGACTTCGGGAATTGTTTAATAAAACGTACATTAACGTACAGAGACCAGCAAAACCAAACGTAGAAAACACGATGAAATTAACAATTACGAGTGACAAACCTTTTTCATTTTCACCTCGTAGATTATCATATGATGAGAAAAATAAATTGCGTTGTATCCTCGACGGACTATTAGAAAGAGGGATAATTAGGGAGAGCATGTCCGAGTACGCGTCTCCTATCGTTCTAACGAAGAAGAAGAACGGAGAAATTAGAATGTGCGTAGACTTCCGCACATTGAATAAAATCACGCTCCGCGATAATTTTCCATTGCCATTGATCGAAGACCAATTAGATTTACTCGAGGGGAAAAAGTATTTCACGACGCTCGATTTAAAAGATGGATTTTTCCATATTAAGATGGACGAAACCTCAGTTAAATTTACATCTTTCGTAACGCCTTTCGGACAATACGAATACACCAGGATGCCATTCGGGTTAAAAGGCGCACCTCTTAAATTTCAACGCTACGTCACTGAGATCTTTAAAGACCTAATCAACGAAGGAGAAATATCTGTTTATCTCGACGATTTCCTGATCGCGACAGAGACTATAGAAAAGCATTTTGAAATCTTAGGGAAAGTATTTAAATTACTCACAGCAAATCTTTTGAATTTGCGCTTAGATAAATGCAGATTTCTTCAAACCAAACTAGATTATTTGGGTTACACGGTAACAAGTGAGGGAATCAGGCCAACGGAACAAGGCCTCGAGGCAGTAAAAAAATTCCCTCTACCACGAAACATTCGAGAGGTACAAGGATTTTTGGGTCTGTGTTCATATTTTCGGAAATTCGTTGAAGGCTTTTCCATCCTTGCGAAGCCCTTGTACGATTTGACGAGGAAAGATACGAAGTTTCAATTAGGCGAGAAAGAAACACAAGCGTTTGAGACGCTTAAGACTCGATTATTAAGCGCGCCGATATTAAGTATTTATTCTCCTCGAGACGAGACCGAGTTGCATTGTGATGCGAGCGCGTCGGGGTTCGGTGCTATCCTATTACAAAGGAAAACCGATAAAAAGCTACATCCAGTCTTTTATTTTTCTAAACGAACGACCGAGATTGAATCGCGCTATCACAGTTTCGAGTTAGAGACTCTAGCAATCGTTTCTGCCCTCCGCCGTTTCCGAACGTATTTACTAGGAATAAAATTTAAGATATTTACAGACTGTCAAGCCCTTAGTCTAACGTTAAATAAAAAAGAAACCAATCCTCGAATAGCACGATGGGTGCTTGAAATGCAAAATTACGACTATGTGCTAGAACATAGGGCCGGCTCGCGTATGCTCCACGTAGACTCCTTAAGTCGTCAGATTTTGGTGATTGAAGACAATTCATTCGATAGAAACTTAGCGCTATGCCAAGACGACGATAAAGAAATCGAGAAAATCCGTACGGAGCTAGAAACCTCGGAAAGTAAATTGTACGAAATGAGGAACGGTCTGGTGTATCGAAAGCATCAGGATAAAATTTTGTTTTACGTACCGAGTATTTTAGAATCGAGCATTATGTATAAATATCACAACGAGATGGGACACGTCGGAATTGAGAAAACACTTCGAAACATTACAGATAGTTATTGGTTCCCAAATATGAAATCCAAAATCGAGAAACACATTCGCGGCTGTTTGAAATGTATCGCATATACGCCGAACTACGGAAAGTTAGAAGGTACCTTATACTGTATACCGAAAGGGGATACACCCTTTGATACGTTGCATGTCGATCATTTAGCTCCTGTTTCGAGATCACACAAATCACGTTACAATTATATATTTGTTATAGTCGACGCGTTTACCAAATATATAAAGATATATCCCACTAAAACAACAAATACCACCGACCTTATAAAATGTCTTAAGTCGTATTTCGAGCATTATAGTCGACCACTGCGTATCATTTCGGACAGAGGAAGTTGTTTTACATCCCGAGAATTCGAAGAGTTCATAAAAGAATATAATATAAGACACGTTGTAATTGCGACCGCTTCCCCTCAGGCGAACGGGCAGGTAGAAAGATATAACCGCACAATTTTGCCGATGATCGCTAAATTAATGAGTGAGCGTGGTGTGGTATGGCACAATGTATTACGAGATGTTGAATTTGCGTGCAATAATACTGTTTGTAAGTCTACCGACAAGAGTCCGAGTGTGTTGCTATTTGGTATGCAACAGCGTGGTGAGGTCGTAGATGGGTTGCGCGATATCTTGGAAATCAGTGGAAAGATTAGTATTATTTCCCGAGATTTGAACAGGCTCCGAAAAGAAGCTAGTGAACAGATTCGAAAAAATCAGGAGTCGCAAAAACGCACTTTCGATAAAAAACATAAGGCCCCAAATAAATATAGGGTTGGAGATAAGGTACTTATCAGGAATTACGACTCCACTCCAGGAGTATCATTAAAAATGATTCCGCGATTCAAAGGACCGTACGAGATCGATCGCGTATTGCGAAACGATCGATATATAATCAAAGAAGTAGAGGGCTTCCAGTTATCACAAACGCCATATCATGGGACATGGGAAGCCGCTAACATGCGACCGTGGCGACCATCACATTAAATTTCCACTTTGTACGTTATTTTTATGTTCGGAATTGTTCTACTTTAAAATAATTAACATTATATTTTCAGTTATATGCGTTATGTTTATGTTTAGAATTGTTCTATTTTACATCAAGTGTAATTAGCGAGTATCTTTAAGACACAGGATTTCGATAAATCGAGACGATTTGTCATCAGGATGGCCGAGGTGGCCATCAAGGTGGCCATCAAGGTGGTGCGGGAAATTCGGGATACATGGTGTAAGGTTGTAAACTGTAAATAGCTGTAAAAGTTGTAAACTGTAAATCGACAGTCCGCAGGTATTATATTTTTCGTGTTGCGCCATCCGATATATTTGTTATACATATTCCAATAAATCGGGACGATTTGTCGTCAGGACGGCCGAATTGTAAGAATAATATAAGTATGCATGTCATGTGACTGAATGTGAGTGTGCATGTATGTTTAACTGTTATATATGTTTTTATTGATTTATATGTTATATATATTTTTATTGATTTACGTTGTGTTAATGTTTTGTCAAATGAATGTTCTACACGTTGTGATTTTGTTAAAATAAAAATAGTCCTCTACGAGCGATCGACGAAATATCACGTCGTGTCAATTCCGTGTCATTTCTGTATTTCTGTGTCAACTCCTTACATATTATTGAAAATACCTTATAATATAACGTAATATGCAGTGTATCATTGAAAATACCTGATAATATATCGTAAGTTGTAGTGTATCCTCGAAAATACCTTATAATATAACGTAATATGCAGTGTATCATTGAAAATACCATATAATATATCGTAATATGCAGTGTATCATTGAAAATACCTTAGATTATATAGTAGTTTACCATTGAAAATACCTTATAATATAACGTAATATGCAGTGTATCATGGAAAATACCTTATAATATAACGTAATAAGCAGTGTATTATTGAAATTACCTTATAATATATAGTAGTTTACCATTGAATATACCTTATAAAATAACGTAATATGCAGTGTATCATTGAAAATTCCTTATAATATATCGTAATTTGTAGTGTATTATTGAAAATGCCTTATAATATAACGTAATACGCAGTGTATCATTGAAAATACCTTATAAAAATAACGTAATATGCAGTGTATCATCGAAAATACCTTATAATGTATCATTGAAAATACGATATAGTATATCGTAATATGCAGTGTATCATTGAAAATAGCTGATAATATATCGTAATTTATAGTATATCCTCGAAAATGCCTTATAATATATCGTAATTTGTAGTGTATTATTGAAAATGCCTTATAATATAACGTAATACGCAGTGTATCATTGAAAATACCTTATAAAAATAGCGTAATATGCAGTGTAACATCGAAAATACCTTATAATGTATCATTGAAAATACCATATAGTATATCGTAATATGCAGTGTATCGTTGAAAATACCTTATGATATAACGTAATATGCAGTGTAACATTGAAAATGCCTTATAATATAACGTAATACGCAGTGTATCATTGAAAATACCTTATAATATAACGTAATGTGCAGTGTATCATTGAAAATACCTTATAATATATAGTAGTTTACCATTGAAAATACCTTATAATATAACGTAATATGCAGTGTAACATTGAAAATGCCTTATAATTTAACGTAATACGTAGTGTATCATTGAAAATACCTTATAAAAATAACGTAATATGCAGTGTAACATTGAAAATACCTTATAATATAACGTAATATGCAGTGTATCATCGAAAATGCCTTATAATGTATCATAGAAAATAGCTTATAGTATATCGTAATATGCAGTGTATCGTTGAAAATATCATATAATATATAGTAATATGCAGTGTATCATTGAAAATACCTTATAATATATAGTAGTTTACCATTGAAAATACCTTATAATATAACGTAATATGCAGTGTAACATTGAAAATGCCTTATAATATAACGTAATATGCAGTGCATCATGTAAAATACCTTATGATATAACGTAATATGCAGTGTAACATTGAAAATACCATATAATATAACGTAATATGCAGTGTATCATTGAAAATACCATATGATATATAGTAATATGCAGTTTATCATTGAAAATACCTTATAATATATAGTAGTTTACCATTGAAAATACCTTATAATATAACGTAATATGCAGTGTATCATTGAAAATACCTTATAATATAACGTAATATGCAGTGTATCATTGAAAATACCTTATAATATAACATAATATGCAGTGTATCATTGAAAATACCTTATAATATAACGTAATATGCAGTGTATCATTGAAAATACCATATGATATATAGTAATATGCAGTTTATCATTGAAAATACCTTATAATATATAGTAGTTAACCATTGAAAATACCTTATAATATAACGTAATATGCAGTGTAACATTGAAAATGCCTTATAATATAACGTAATACGCAGTGTATCATTGAAAATACCTTATAAAAATAACGTAATATGCAGTGTATCATCGAAAATACCTTATAATGTATCATTGAAAATACCATATAGTATATCGTAATATGGAGTGAATCGTTGAAAATACCTTATGATATAACGTAATATGCAGTGTAACATTGAAAATACCTTATAATATAACGTAATATGCAGTGTATCATTGAAAATACCTTATAATATAACGTAATATGCAGTGTATCATTGAAAATTCCTTATAATATATCGTAATTTGTAGTGTATTATTGAAAATACCTTATAATATAACGTAATATGCAGTGTATCATTGAAAATACCTGATAATATATCGTAAGTTGTAGTGTATCCTCGAAAATACCTTATAATATAACGTAATATGCAGTGTATCATTGAAAATACCATATAATATATCGTAATATGCAGTGTATCATTGAAAATACCTTAGATTATATAGTAGTTTACCATTGAAAATACCTTATAATATAACGTAATATGCAGTGTATCATTGAAAATACCTTATAATATAACATAATATGCAGTGTATCATTGAAAATACCTTATAATATAACATAATATGCAGTGTATCATTGAAAATACCTTATAATATAACGTAATATGCAGTGTATCATTGAAAATACCTTATAATATAACGTAATGTGCAGTGTATCATTGAAAATACCTTATAATATATAGTAGTTTACCATTGAAAATACCTTATAATATAACGTAATATGCAGTGTAACATTGAAAATGTCTTATAATTTAACGTAATACGTAGTGTATCATTGAAAATACCTTATAAAAATAACTTAATATGCAGTGTAACATTGAAAATACCTTATAATATAACGTAATATGCTCTGTATCATTGAAAATACCTTATAATATATAGTAGTTTATCATTGAAAATACCTTATAATATAACGTAATATGCAGTGTAACATTGAAAATGCCTTATAATTTAACGTAATACGTAGTGTATCATTGAAAATACCTTATAAAAATAACGTAATATGCAGTGTAACATTGAAAATACCTTATAATATAACGTAATATGCAGTGTATCATTGAAAATACCATATAATATATCGTAATATGCAGTGTATCATCGAAAATACCTTATAATGTATCATTGAAAATACCTTATAGTATATCGTAATATGCAGTGTATCGTTGAAAATACCTTATGATATAACGTAATATGCAGTGTAACATTGAAAATACCATATAATATAACGTAATATGCAGTGTATCATTGAAAATACCATATAATATATCGTAATATGCAGTGTATCATCGAAAATACCTTATAATGTATCATTGAAAATACCTTATAGTATATCGTAATATGCAGTGTATCGTTGAAAATACCTTATGATATAACGTAATATGCAGTGTAACATTGAAAATACCATATAATATAACGTAATATGCAGTGTATCATTGAAAATACCTTATAATATAACGTAATATGCAGTGTATCATTGAAAATACCTGATAATATATCGTAAGTTGTAGTGTATCCTCGAAAATACCTTATAATATAACGTAATATGCAGTGTATCATTGAAAATACCATATAATATATCGTAATATGCAGTGTATCATTGAAAATACCTTATAATATAACGTAATATGCAGTGTATCATGTAAAATACCTTATAATATAACGTAATAAGCAGTGTATCATTGAAATTACCTTATAATATATAGTAGTCTACCATTGAAAATACCTTATAATATAACGTAATATGCAGTGTAACATTGAAAATGCCTTATAATTTAACGTAATACGTAGTGTATCATTGAAAATACCTTATAAAAATAACGTAATATGCAGTGTAACATTGAAAATACCTTATAATATAACGTAATATGCAGTGTATCATTGAAAATACCATATAATATATCGTAAGTTGTAGTGTATCCTCGAAAATACCTTATAATATAACGTAATATGCAGTGTATCATTGAAAATACCATATAATATAACGTAATATGCTGTGTATCATTGAAAATACCTTATAATATGTAGTAGTTTACCATTGAAAATACCTTATAATATAACGTAATATGCAGTGTAACATTGAAAATGCCTTATAATATAACGTGATATGCAGTGTATCATTGAAAATACCTTATAATATAACATAATATGCAGTGTATCATTGAAAATACCTTATAATATAACATAATATGCGGTGTATCATTGAAAATACCTTATAATATATCGTAATTTGTAGTGTATTATTGAAAATACCTTATAATATAACGTAATATGCAGTGTATCATGGAAAATACCTTATAATATAACGTAATATGCAGTATATCATTGAAAATTCCTTATAATATAACGTAATATGCTATGTATTATTGAAAATACCTTATAATATATAGTAGTTTACCATTGAAATTACCTTATAATATAACGTAATATGCAGTGTAACATTGAAAATGCCTTATAATTTAACGTAATACGTAGTGTATCATTGAAAATACATTATAAAAATAACGTAATATGCAGTGTAACATTGAAAATACCTGATAATATATCGTAAGTTGTAGTGTATCCTCGAAAATACCTTATAATATAACGTAATATGCAGTGTATCATTGAAAATACCTTATAATATAACATAATATGCAGTGTATCATTGAAAATACCTTATAATATAACGTAATATGCAGTGTATCATTGAAAATACCTTATAATATAACGTAATATGCAGTGTATCATTGAAAATACCATATAATATATAGTAATATGCAGTGTATCATTGAAAATACCTTATAATATATAGTAGTTTACCATTGAAAATACCTTATAATATAACGTAATATGCAGTGTAACATTGAAAATGCCTTATAATATAACGTAATACGCAGTGTATCATTGAAAATACCTTATAATATAACGTAATAAGCAGTGTATTATTGAAATTACCTTATAATATATAGTAGTTTACCATTGAAAATACCTTATAAAATAACGTAATATGCAGTGTATCATTGAAAATTCCTTATAATATATCGTAATTTGTAGTGTATTATTGAAAATGCCTTATAATATAACGTAATACGCAGTGTATCATTGAAAATACCTTATAAAAATAACGTAATATGCAGTGTATCATCGAAAATACCTTATAATGTATCATTGAAAATACGATATAGTATATCGTAATATGCAGTGTATCGTTGAAAATACCTTATGATATAACGTAATATGCAGTGTAACATTGAAAATGCCTTATAATATAACGTAATATGCAGTGTATCATTGAAAATTCCTTATAATATATCGTAATTTGTAGTGTATTATTGAAAATACCTTATAATATAACGTAATATGCAGTGTATCATGTAAAATACCTTATAATATAACGTAATAAGCAGTGTATCATTGAAATTACCTTATAATATATAGTAGTTTACCATTGAAAATACCTTATAATATAACGTAATATGCAGTGTAACATTGAAAATGCCTTATAATTTAACGTAATACGTAGTGTATCAATGAAAATACCTTATAAAAATAACGTAATATGCAGTGTAACATTGAAAATACCTTATAATATAACGTAATATGCTGTGTATCATTGAAAATACCTTATAATATATAGTAGTTTACCATTGAAAATACCTTATAATATAACGTAATATGCAGTGTAACATTGAAAATGCCTTATAATTTAACGTAATACGTAGTGTATCATTGAAAATACCTTATAAAAATAACGTAATATGCAGTGTAACATTGAAAATACCTTATAATATAACGTAATATGCAGTGTATCATTGAAAATACCATATAATATATCGTAATATGCAGTGTATCATCGAAAATACCTTATAATGTATCATTGAAAATACCTTATAGTATATCGTAATATGCAGTGTATCGTTGAAAATACCTTATGATATAACGTAATATGCAGTGTATCATTGAAAATACCTTATAATATATCGTAATTTGTAGTGTATTATTGAAAATACCTTATAATATAACGTAATATGCAGTGTATCATGGAAAATACCTTATAATATAACGTAATATGCAGTGTATCATTGAAAATTCCTTATAATATAACGTAATATGCTATGTATCATTGAAAATACCTTATAATATATAGTAGTTTACCATTGAAATTACCTTATAATATAACGTAATATGCAGTGTAACATTGAAAATGCCTTATAATTTAACGTAATACGTAGTGTATCATTGAAAATACCTTATAAAAATAACGTAATATGCAGTGTATCATGGAAAATACCTTATAATATAACGTAATATGCAGTGTATCATTGAAAATTCCTTATAATATAACGTAATATGCTATGTATCATTGAAAATACCTTATAATATATAGTAGTTTACCATTGAAATTACCTTATAATATAACATAATATGCAGTGTAACATTGAAAATGCCTTATAATTTAACGTAATACGTAGTGTATCATTGAAAATACCTTATAATATAACGTAATATGCAGTGTATCATTGAAAATACCTTATAATATAACATAATATGCAGTGTATCATTGAAAATACCTTATAATATAACATAATATGCAGTGTATCATTGAAAATACCTTATAATATAACGTAATACGCAGTGTATCATTGAAAATACCTTATAATATAACGTAATAAGCAGTGTATTATTGAAATTACCTTATAATATATAGTAGTTTACCATTGAAAATACCTTATAAAATAACGTAATATGCAGTGTATCATTGAAAATTCCTTATAATATATCGTAATTTGTAGTGTATTATTGAAAATGCCTTATAATATAACGTAATACGCAGTGTATCATTGAAAATACCTTATAAAAATAACGTAATATGCAGTGTATCATCGAAAATACCTTATAATGTATCATTGAAAATACGATATAGTATATCGTAATATGCAGTGTATCGTTGAAAATACCTTATGATATAACGTAATATGCAGTGTAACATTGAAAATGCCTTATAATATAACGTAATATGCATTGTATCATTGAAAATATCTTATAATGTATCGTAATGTGCAGTGTATCATTGAAAATACCTTATAATATAACGTAATATGCAGTGTATCATTGAAAATACCTGATAATATATCGTAAGTTGTAGTGTATCCTCGAAAATACCTTATAATATAACGTAATATGCAGTGTATCATTGAAAATATCATATAATATATCGTAATATGCAGTGTATCATTGAAAATACCTTATAATATAACGTAATATGCAGTGTATCATTGAAAATTCCTTATAATATAACGTAATATGCAGGGTATCATTGAAAATATCTTATAATATATAGTAGTTTACCATTGAAAATACCTTATAATATAACGTAATATGCAGTGTAACAGTGAAAATGCCTTATAATATAACGTAATACGCAGTGTATCGTTGAAAATACCTTATAATATAACGTAATATGCAGTGTATCATTGAAAATACCTGATAATATATCGTAGTTTACCATTGAAAATACCTTATAATATATAGTAGTTTACCATTGAAAATACCTTATAATATAACGTAATATGCAGTGTAACAGTGAAAATGCCTTATAATATAACGTAATACGCAGTGTAACATTGAAAATGCCTTATAATTTAATGTAATACGTAGTGTATCATTGAAAATACATTATAAAAATAACGTAATATGCAGTGTAACATTGAAAATACCTGATAATATATCGTAAGTTGTAGTGTATCCTCGAAAATACCTTATAATATAACGTAATATGCAGTGTATCATTGAAAATACCATATAATATAACGTAATATGCTGTGTATCATTGAAAATACCTTATAATATGTAGTAGTTTACCATTGAAAATACCTTATAATATAACGTAATATGCAGTGTAACATTGAAAATGCCTTATAATATATCGTAATATGCAGTGTATCATGGAAAATACCTTATAATATAACGTAATACGCAGTGTATCATTGAAAATACCTTATAATATAACGTAATATGCTATGTATCATTGAAAATACCTTATAATATATAGTAGTTTACCATTGAAATTACCTTATAATATAACATAATATGCAGTGTAACATTGAAAATGCCTTATAATTTAACGTAATACGTAGTGTATCATTGAAAATACCTTATAATATAACGTAATATGCAGTGTATCATTGAAAATACCTTATAATATAACATAATATGCAGTGTATCATTGAAAATACCTTATAATATAACATAATATGCAGTGTATCATTGAAAATACCTTATAATATAACGTAATACGCAGTGTATCATTGAAAATACCTTATAATATAACGTAATAAGCAGTGTATTATTGAAATTACCTTATAATATATAGTAGTTTACCATTGAAAATACCTTATAAAATAACGTAATATGCAGTGTATCATTGAAAATTCCTTATAATATATCGTAATTTGTAGTGTATTATTGAAAATGCCTTATAATATAACGTAATACGCAGTGTATCATTGAAAATACCTTATAAAAATAACGTAATATGCAGTGTATCATCGAAAATACCTTATAATGTATCATTGAAAATACGATATAGTATATCGTAATATGCAGTGTATCGTTGAAAATACCTTATGATATAACGTAATATGCAGTGTAACATTGAAAATGCCTTATAATATAACGTAATATGCATTGTATCATTGAAAATATCTTATAATGTATCGTAATGTGCAGTGTATCATTGAAAATACCTTATAATATAACGTAATATGCAGTGTATCATTGAAAATACCTGATAATATATCGTAAGTTGTAGTGTATCCTCGAAAATACCTTATAATATAACGTAATATGCAGTGTATCATTGAAAATATCATATAATATATCGTAATATGCAGTGTATCATTGAAAATACCTTATAATATAACGTAATATGCAGTGTATCATTGAAAATTCCTTATAATATAACGTAATATGCAGGGTATCATTGAAAATATCTTATAATATATAGTAGTTTACCATTGAAAATACCTTATAATATAACGTAATATGCAGTGTAACAGTGAAAATGCCTTATAATATAACGTAATACGCAGTGTATCGTTGAAAATACCTTATAATATAACGTAATATGCAGTGTATCATTGAAAATACCTGATAATATATCGTAGTTTACCATTGAAAATACCTTATAATATAACGTAATATTCAGTGTATCATTGAAAATACCTTATGATATAACGTAATATGCAGTGTAACATTGAAAATACCTTATAATATAACGTAATATGCAGTGTATCATTGAAAATACCTTATAATATAACATAATATGCAGTGTATCATTGAAAATACCTTATAATATAACATAATATGCGGTGTATCATTGAAAATACCTTATAATATATCGTAATTTGTAGTGTATTATTGAAAATACCATATAATATAACGTAATATGCAGTGTATCATGGAAAATACCTTACAATATAACGTAATATGCAGTATATCATTGAAAATTCCTTATAATATAACGTAATATGCTATGTATCATTGAAAATACCTTATAATATATAGTAGTTTACCATTGAAAATACCTTATAATATAACGTAATATGCAGTGTATCATTGAAAATACCTTATGATATAACGTAATATGCAGTGTAACATTGAAAATACCTTATAATATAACGTAATATGCAGTGTATCATTGAAAATACCTTATAATATAACATAATATGCAGTGTATCATTGAAAATACCTTATAATATAACATAATATGCAGTGTATCATTGAAAATACCTTATAATATAACGTAATATGCAGTGTATCATTGAAAATACCTTATAATATAACGTAATATGCAGTGTATCATTGAAAATACCTTATAATATAACGTAATTTGTAGTGTATTATTGAAAATACCTTATAATATAACGTAATATGCAGTGTATCATGGAAAATACCTTATAATATAACGTAATATGCAGCATATCATTGAAAATTCCTTATAATATAACGTAATATGCTATGTATTATTGAAAATACCTTATAATATATAGTAGTTTACCATTGAAATTACCTTATAATATAACGTAATATGCAGTGTAACATTGAAAATGCCTTATAATTTAACGTAATACGTAGTGTATCATTGAAAATACATTATAAAAATAACGTAATATGCAGTGTAACATTGAAAATACCTGATAATATATCGTAAGTTGTAGTGTATCCTCGAAAATACCTTATAATATAACGTAATATGCAGTGTATCTTTGAAAATACCATATAATATAACGTAATATGCTGTGTATCATTGAAAATACCTTATAATATGTAGTAGTTTACCATTGAAAATACCTTATAATATAACGTAATATGCAGTGTAACATTGAAAATGCCTTACAATTTAACGTAATACGTAGTGTATCATTGAAAATACCTTATAAAAATAACGTAATATGCAGTGTAACATTGAAAATACCTTATAATATAACGTAATATGCAGTGTATCATTGAAAATACCATATAATATATCGTAATATGCACTGTATCATCGAAAATACCTTATAATGTATCATTGAAAATACCTTATAGTATATCGTAATATGCAGTGTATCGTTGAAAATACCTTATGATATAACGTAATATGCAGTGTAACATTGAAAATACCATATAATATATCGTAATATGCAGTGTATCATGGAAAATACCTTATAATATAACGTAATATACAGTGTATCATTGAAAATACCTGATAATATATCGTAAGTTGTAGTGTATCCTCGAAAATACCTTATAATATAACGTAATATGCAGTGTATCATTGAAAATACCTTATAATATAACATAATATGCAGTGTATCATTGAAAATACCTTATAATATAACATAATATGCAGTGTATCATTGAAAATACCTTATAATATAACGTAATATGCAGTGTATCATTGAAAATACCATATAATATATAGTAATATGCAGTGTATCATTGAAAATACCTTATAATATATAGTAGTTTACCATTGAAAATACCTTATAATATAACGTAATATGCAGTGTAACATTGAAAATGCCTTATAATATAACGTAATACGCAGTGTATCATTGAAAATACCTTATAATATAACGTAATCAGCAGTGTATTATTGAAATTACCATATAATATATAGTAGTTTACCATTGAAAATACCTTATAAAATAACGTAATATGCAGTGTATCATTGAAAATTCCTTATAATATATCGTAATTTGTAGTGTATTATTGAAAATGCCTTATAATATAACGTAATACGCAGTGTATCATTGAAAATACCTTATAAAAATAACGTAATATGCAGTGTATCATCGAAAATACCTTATAATGTATCATTGAAAATACGATATAGTATATCGTAATATGCAGTGTATCGTTGAAAATACCTTATGATATAACGTAATATGCAGTGTAACATTGAAAATGCCTTATAATATAACGTAATATGCAGTGTATCATTGAAAATTCCTTATAATATATCGTAATTTGTAGTGTATTATTGAAAATACCTTATAATATAACGTAATATGCAGTGTATCATGTAAAATACCTTATAATATAACGTAATAAGCAGTGTATCATTGAAATTACCTTATAATATATAGTAGTTTACCATTGAAAATACCTTATAATATAACGTAATATGCAGTGTAACATTGAAAATGCCTTATAATATAACGTAATACGCAGTGTATCAATGAAAATACCTTATAAAAATAACGTAATATGCAGTGTAACATTGAAAATACCTTATAATATAACGTAATATGCTGTGTATCATTGAAAATACCTTATAATATATAGTAGTTTACCATTGAAAATACCTTATAATATAACGTAATATGCAGTGTAACATTGAAAATGCCTTATAATTTAACGTAATACGTAGTGTATCATTGAAAATACCTTATAAAAATAACGTAATATGCAGTGTAACATTGAAAATACCTTATAATATAACGTAATATGCAGTGTATCATTGAAAATACCATATAATATATCGTAATATGCAGTGTATCATCGAAAATACCTTATAATGTATCATTGAAAATACCTTATAGTATATCGTAATATGCAGTGTATCGTTGAAAATACCTTATAATATAACGTAATATGCAGTGTATCATTGAAAATACCTTATAATATATCGTAATTTGTAGTGTATTATTGAAAATACCTTATAATATAACGTAATATGCAGTGTATCATGGAAAATACCTTATAATATAACGTAATATGCAGTGTATCATTGAAAATACCTTATAATATAACGTAATATGCTATGTATCATTGAAAATACCTTATAATATATAGTAGTTTACCATTGAAATTACCTTATAATATAACGTAATATGCAGTGTAACATTGAAAATGCCTTATAATTTAACGTAATACGTAGTGTATCATTGAAAATACCTTATAAAAATAACGTAATATGCAGTGTATCATGGAAAATACCTTATAATATAACGTAATATGCAGTGTATCATTGAAAATTCCTTATAATATAACGTAATATGCTATGTATCATTGAAAATACCTTATAATATATAGTAGTTTACCATTGAAATTACCTTATAATATAACATAATATGCAGTGTAACATTGAAAATGCCTTATAATTTAACGTAATACGTAGTGTATCATTGAAAATACCTTATAATATAACGTAATATGCAGTGTATCATTGAAAATACCTTATAATATAACATAATATGCAGTGTATCATTGAAAATACCTTATAATATAACATAATATGCAGTGTATCATTGAAAATACCTTATAATATAACGTAATACGCAGTGTATCATTGAAAATACCTTATAATATAACGTAATAAGCAGTGTATTATTGAAATTACCTTATAATATATAGTAGTTTACCATTGAAAATACCTTATAAAATAACGTAATATGCAGTGTATCATTGAAAATTCCTTATAATATATCGTAATTTGTAGTGTATTATTGAAAATGCCTTATAATATAACGTAATACGCAGTGTATCATTGAAAATACCTTATAAAAATAACGTAATATGCAGTGTATCATCGAAAATACCTTATAATGTATCATTGAAAATACGATATAGT
The DNA here is from genome assembly GCA_916610255.1 of Lasioglossum lativentre. Lineage (NCBI taxonomy): Eukaryota > Metazoa > Arthropoda > Insecta > Hymenoptera > Halictidae > Lasioglossum > Lasioglossum lativentre. The sequence continues at coordinate 103,185 of CAKAJI010000766.1, read as the reverse complement.
ATATCGTAATATGCAGTGTATCGTTGAAAATACCTTATGATATAACGTAATATGCAGTGTAACATTGAAAATGCCTTATAATATAACGTAATATGCAGTGTATCATTGAAAATTCCTTATAATATATCGTAATTTGTAGTGTATTATTGAAAATACCTTATAATATAACGTAATATGCAGTGTATCATGTAAAATACCTTATAATATAACGTAATAAGCAGTGTATCATTGAAATTACCTTATAATATATAGTAGTTTACCATTGAAAATACCTTATAATATAACGTAATATGCAGTGTAACATTGAAAATGCCTTATAATTTAACGTAATACGTAGTGTATCAATGAAAATACCTTATAAAAATAACGTAATATGCAGTGTAACATTGAAAATACCTTATAATATAACGGAATATGCAGTGTATCATTGAAAATGACTTATAATATAACGTAATACGCAGTGTATCATTGAAAATACCATATAATATATCGTAATATGCAGTGTATCATCGAAAATACCTTATAATGTATCATTGAAAATACCTTATAGTATATCGTAATATGCAGTGTATCGTTGAAAATACCTTATAATATAACGTAATATGCAGTGTATCATTGAAAATACCTTATAATATATCGTAATTTGTAGTGTATTATTGAAAATACCTTATAATATAACGTAATATGCAGTGTATCATGGAAAATACCTTATAATATAACGTAATATGCAGTGTATCATTGAAAATTCCTTATAATATAACGTAATATGCTATGTATCATTGAAAATACCTTATAATATATAGTAGTTTACCATTGAAATTACCTTATAATATAACGTAATATGCAGTGTAACATTGAAAATGCCTTATAATTTAACGTAATACGTAGTGTATCATTGAAAATACCTTATAAAAATAACGTAATATGCAGTGTATCATGGAAAATACCTTATAATATAACGTAATATGCAGTGTATCATTGAAAATTCCTTATAATATAACGTAATATGCTATGTATCATTGAAAATACCTTATAATATATAGTAGTTTACCATTGAAATTACCTTATAATATAACATAATATGCAGTGTAACATTGAAAATGCCTTATAATTTAACGTAATACGTAGTGTATCATTGAAAATACCTTATAATATAACGTAATATGCAGTGTATCATTGAAAATACCTTATAATATAACATAATATGCAGTGTATCATTGAAAATACCTTATAATTTAACGTAATACGCAGTGTATCATTGAAAATACCTTATAATATAACGTAATAAGCAGTGTATTATTGAAATTACCTTATAATATATAGTAGTTTACCATTGAAAATACCTTATAAAATAACGTAATATGCAGTGTATCATTGAAAATTCCTTATAATATATCGTAATTTGTAGTGTATTATTGAAAATGCCTTATAATATAACGTAATACGCAGTGTATCATTGAAAATACCTTATAAAAATAACGTAATATGCAGTGTATCATCGAAAATACCTTATAATGTATCATTGAAAATACGATATAGTATATCGTAATATGCAGTGTATCGTTGAAAATACCTTATGATATAACGTAATATGCAGTGTAACATTGAAAATACCTTATAATATAACGTAATATGCATTGTATCATTGAAAATATCTTATAATGTATCGTAATGTGCAGTGTATCATTGAAAATACCTTATAATATAACGTAATATGCAGTGTATCATTGAAAATACCTGATAATATATCGTAAGTTGTAGTGTATCATCGAAAATACCTTATAATATAACGTAATATGCAGTGTATCATTGAAAATATCATATAATATATCGTAATATGCAGTGTATCATTGAAAATACCTTATAATATAACGTAATATGCAGTGTATCATTGAAAATTCCTTATAATATAACGTAATATGCAGGGTATCATTGAAAATATCTTATAATATATAGTAGTTTACCATTGAAAATACCTTATAATATAACGTAATATGCAGTGTAACAGTGAAAATGCCTTATAATATAACGTAATACGCAGTGTATCATTGAAAATACCTTATAATATAACGTAATATGCAGTGTATCATTGAAAATACCTGATAATATATCGTAAGATGTAGTGTATCCTCGAAAATACCTTATAATATAACGTAATATGCAGTGTATCATTGAAAATATCATATAATATATCGTAATATGCAGTGTATCATTGAAAATACCTTATAATATAACGTAATATGCAGTGTATCATTGAAAATTCCTTATAATATAACGTAATATGCAGGGTATCATTGAAAATATCTTATAATATATAGTAGTTTACCATTGAAAATACCTTATAATATAACGTAATATGCAGTGTAACAGTGAAAATGCCTTATAATATAACGTAATACGCAGTGTATCGTTGAAAATACCTTATAATGTAACGTAATATGCAGTGTATCATTGAAAATACCTGATAATATATCGTAGTTTACCATTGAAAATACCTTATAATATAACGTAATATTCAGTGTATCATTGAAAATACCTTATGATATAACGTAATATGCAGTGTAACATTGAAAATACCTTATAATATAACGTAATATGCAGTGTATCATTGAAAATACCTTATAATATAACATAATATGCAGTGTATCATTGAAAATACCTTATAATATAACATAATATGCGGTGTATCATTGAAAATACCTTATAATATATCGTAATTTGTAGTGTATTATTGAAAATACCTTATAATATAACGTAATATGCAGTGTATCATGGAAAATACCTTACAATATAACGTAATATGCAGTATATCATTGAAAATTCCTTATAATATAACGTAATATGCTATGTATCATTGAAAATACCTTATAATATATAGTAGTTTACCATTGAAAATACCTTATAATATAACGTAATATGCAGTGTATCATTGAAAATACCTTATAATATAACGTAATATGCAGTGTAACATTGAAAATACCTTATAATATAACGTAATATGCAGTGTATCATTGAAATTACCTTATAATATAACATAATATGCAGTGTATCATTGAAAATACCTTATAATATAACATAATATGCAGTGTATCATTGAAAATACCTTATAATATAACGTAATATGCAGTGTATCATTGAAAATACCTTATAATATAACGTAATATGCAGTGTATCATTGAAAATACCTTATAATATAACATAATATGCAGTGTATCATTGAAAATACCTTATAATTTAACGTAATACGCAGTGTATCATTGAAAATACCTTATAATATAACGTAATATGCAGTGTATCATTGAAAATACCTTATAATATAACATAATATGCAGTGTATCATTGAAAATACCTTATAATTTAACGTAATACGCAGTGTATCATTGAAAATACCTTATAATATAACGTAATAAGCAGTGTATCATGGAAAATACCTTATAATATAACGTAATATGCAGTGTATCATTGAAAATTCCTTATAATATAACGTAATATGCTATGTATCATTGAAAATACCTTATAATATATAGTAGTTTACCATTGAAATTACCTTATAATATAACGTAATATGCAGTGTAACATTGAAAATGCCTTATAATTTAACGTAATACGTAGTGTATCATTGAAAATACCTTATAAAAATAACGTAATATGCAGTGTATCATGGAAAATACCTTATAATATAACGTAATATGCAGTGTATCATTGAAAATTCCTTATAATATAACGTAATATGCTATGTATCATTGAAAATACCTTATAATATATAGTAGTTTACCATTGAAATTACCTTATAATATAACATAATATGCAGTGTAACATTGAAAATGCCTTATAATTTGACGTAATACGTAGTGTATCATTGAAAATACCTTATAATATAACGTAATATGCAGTGTATCATTGAAAATACCTTATAATATAACATAATATGCAGTGTATCATTGAAAATACCTTATAATATAACATAATATGCAGTGTATCATTGAAAATACCTTATAATATAACGTAATACGCAGTGTATCATTGAAAATACCTTATAATATAACGTAATAAGCAGTGTATTATTGAAATTACCTTATAATATATAGTAGTTTACCATTGAAAATACCTTATAAAATAACGTAATATGCAGTGTATCATTGAAAATTCCTTATAATATATCGTAATTTGTAGTGTATTATTGAAAATGCCTTATAATATAACGTAATACGCAGTGTATCATTGAAAATACCTTATAAAAATAACGTAATATGCAGTGTATCATCGAAAATACCTTATAATGTATCATTGAAAATACGATATAGTATATCGTAATATGCAGTGTATCGTTGAAAATACCTTATGATATAACGTAATATGCAGTGTAACATTGAAAATGCCTTATAATATAACGTAATATGCAGTGTATCATTGAAAATTCCTTATAATATATCGTAATTTGTAGTGTATTATTGAAAATACCTTATAATATAACGTAATATGCAGTGTATCATGTAAAATACCTTATAATATAACGTAATAAGCAGTGTATCATTGAAATTACCTTATAATATATAGTAGTTTACCATTGAAAATACCTTATAATATAACGTAATATGCAGTGTAACATTGAAAATGCCTTATAATTTAACGTAATACGTAGTGTATCAATGAAAATACCTTATAAAAATAACGTAATATGCAGTGTAACATTGAAAATACCTTATAATATAACGGAATATGCAGTGTATCATTGAAAATGACTTATAATATAACGTAATACGCAGTGTATCATTGAAAATACCATATAATATATCGTAATATGCAGTGTATCATCGAAAATACCTTATAATGTATCATTGAAAATACCTTATAGTATATCGTAATATGCAGTGTATCGTTGAAAATACCTTATAATATAACGTAATATGCAGTGTATCATTGAAAATACCTTATAATATATCGTAATTTGTAGTGTATTATTGAAAATACCTTATAATATAACGTAATATGCAGTGTATCATTGAAAATACCTTATAATATAACGTAATATGCAGTGTATCATTGAAAATTCCTTATAATATAACGTAATATGCTATGTATCATTGAAAATACCTTATAATATATAGTAGTTTACCATTGAAATTACCTTATAATATAACGTAATATGCAGTGTAACATTGAAAATGCCTTATAATTTAACGTAATACGTAGTGTATCATTGAAAATACCTTATAAAAATAACGTAATATGCAGTGTATCATGGAAAATACCTTATAATATAACGTAATATGCAGTGTATCATTGAAAATTCCTTATAATATAACGTAATATGCTATGTATCATTGAAAATACCTTATAATATGTAGTAGTTTACCATTGAAATTACCTTATAATATAACATAATATGCAGTGTAACATTGAAAATGCCTTATAATTTAACGTAATACGTAGTGTATCATTGAAAATACCTTATAATATAACGTAATATGCAGTGTATCATTGAAAATACCTTATAATATAACATAATATGCAGTGTATCATTGAAAATACCTTATAATTTAACGTAATACGCAGTGTATCATTGAAAATACCTTATAATATAACGTAATAAGCAGTGTATTATTGAAATTACCTTATAATATATAGTAGTTTACCATTGAAAATACCTTATAAAATAACGTAATATGCAGTGTATCATTGAAAATTCCTTATAATATATCGTAATTTGTAGTGTATTATTGAAAATGCCTTATAATATAACGTAATACGCAGTGTATCATTGAAAATACCTTATAAAAATAACGTAATATGCAGGGTATCATTGAAAATATCTTATAATATATAGTAGTTTACCATTGAAAATACCTTATAATATAACGTAATATGCAGTGTAACAGTGAAAATGCCTTATAATATAACGTAATACGCAGTGTATCGTTGAAAATACCTTATAATGTAACGTAATATGCAGTGTATCATTGAAAATACCTGATAATATATCGTAGTTTACCATTGAAAATACCTTATAATATAACGTAATATTCAGTGTATCATTGAAAATACCTTATGATATAACGTAATATGCAGTGTAACATTGAAAATACCTTATAATATAACGTAATATGCAGTGTATCATTGAAAATACCTTATAATATAACATAATATGCAGTGTATCATTGAAAATACCTTATAATATAACATAATATGCGGTGTATCATTGAAAATACCTTATAATATATCGTAATTTGTAGTGTATTATTGAAAATACCTTATAATATAACGTAATATGCAGTGTATCATGGAAAATACCTTACAATATAACGTAATATGCAGTATATCATTGAAAATTCCTTATAATATAACGTAATATGCTATGTATCATTGAAAATACCTTATAATATATAGTAGTTTACCATTGAAAATACCTTATAATATAACGTAATATGCAGTGTATCATTGAAAATACCTTATGATATAACGTAATATGCAGTGTATCATTGAAAATACCTTATAATATAACGTAATATGCAGTGTATCATTGAAATTACCTTATAATATAACATAATATGCAGTGTATCATTGAAAATACCTTATAATATAACATAATATGCAGTGTATCATTGAAAATACCTTATAATATAACGTAATATGCAGTGTATCATTGAAAATACCTTATAATATAACGTAATATGCAGTGTATCATTGAAAATACCTTATAATATAACATAATATGCAGTGTATCATTGAAAATACCTTATAATTTAACGTAATACGCAGTGTATCATTGAAAATACCTTATAATATAACGTAATATGCAGTGTATCATTGAAAATACCTTATAATATAACGTAATATGCAGTGTATCATTGAAAATACCTTATAATTTAACGTAATACGCAGTGTATCATTGAAAATACCTTATAATATAACGTAATAAGCAGTGTATTATTGAAATTACCTTATAATATATAGTAGTTTACCATTGAAAATACCTTATAAAATAACGTAATATGCAGTGTATCATTGAAAATTCCTTATAATATATCGTAATTTGTAGTGTATTATTGAAAATGCCTTATAATATAACGTAATACGCAGTGTATCATTGAAAATACCTTATAAAAATAACGTAATATGCAGTGTATCATCGAAAATACCTTATAATGTATCATTGAAAATACGATATAGTATATCGTAATATGCAGTGTATCGTTGAAAATACATTATGATATAACGTAATATGCAGTGTAACATTGAAAATGCCTTATAATATAACGTAATATGCATTGTATCATTGAAAATATCTTATAATGTATCGTAATGTGCAGTGTATCATTGAAAATACCTTATAATATAACGTAATATGCAGTGTATCATTGAAAATACCTGATAATATATCGTAAGTTGTAGTGTATCCTCGAAAATACCTTATAATATAACGTAATATGCAGTGTATCATTGAAAATATCATATAATATATCGTAATATGCAGTGTATCATTGAAAATACCTTATAATATAACGTAATATGCAGTGTATCATTGAAAATTCCTTATAATATAACGTAATATGCAGGGTATCATTGAAAATATCTTATAATATATAGTAGTTTACCATTGAAAATACCTTATAATATAACGTAATATGCAGTGTAACAGTGAAAATGCCTTATAATATAACGTAATACGCAGTGTATCATTGAAAATACCTTATAATATAACGTAATATGCAGTGTATCATTGAAAATACCTGATAATATATCGTAAGTTGTAGTGTATCCTCGAAAATACCTTATAATATAACGTAATATGCAGTGTATCATTGAAAATATCATATAATATATCGTAATATGCAGTGTATCATTGAAAATACCTTATAATATAACGTAATATGCAGTGTATCATTGAAAATTCCTTATAATGTAACGTAATATGCAGGGTATCATTGAAAATATCTTATAATATATAGTAGTTTACCATTGAAAATACCTTATAATATAACGTAATATGCAGTGTAACAGTGAAAATGCCTTATAATATAACGTAATACGCAGTGTATCGTTGAAAATACCTTATAATATAACGTAATATGCAGTGTATCATTGAAAATACCTGATAATATATCGTAGTTTACCATTGAAAATACCTTATAATATAACGTAATATTCAGTGTATCATTGAAAATACCTTATGATATAACGTAATATGCAGTGTAACATTGAAAATACCTTATAATATAACGTAATATGCAGTGTATCATTGAAAATACCTTATAATATAACGTAATATGCAGTGTATCATTGAAAATACCTTATAATATAACATAATATGCGGTGTATCATTGAAAATACCTTATAATATATCGTAATTTGTAGTGTATTATTGAAAATACCTTATAATATAACGTAATATGCAGTGTATCATGGAAAATACCTTACAATATAACGTAATATGCAGTGTATCATTGAAAATTCCTTATAATATAACGTAATATGCTATGTATCATTGAAAATACCTTATAATATATAGTAGTTTACCATTGAAAATACCTTATAATATAACGTAATATGCAGTGTATCATTGAAAATACCTTATGATATAACGTAATATGCAGTGTAACATTGAAAATACCTTATAATATAACGTAATATGCAGTGTATCATTGAAATTACCTTATAATATAACATAATATGCAGTGTATCATTGAAAATACCTTATAATATAACATAATATGCAGTGTATCATTGAAAATACCTTATAATATAACGTAATATGCAGTGTATCATTGAAAATACCTTATAATATAACGTAATATGCAGTGTATCATTGAAAATACCTTATAATATAACGTAATGTGCAGTGTATCATTGAAAATACCTTATAATATATAGTAGTTTACCATTGAAAATACCTTATAATATAACGTAATATTCAGTGTATCATTGAAAATACCTTATTATATAACGTAATATGCAGTGTAACATTGAAAATACCTTATAATATAACGTGATATGCAGTGTATCATTGAAAATACCTTATAATATAACATAATATGCAGTGTATCATTGAAAATACCTTATAATATAACATAATATGCGGTGTATCATTGAAAATACCTTATAATATATCGTAATTTGTAGTGTATTATTGAAAATACCTTATAATATAACGTAATATGCAGTGTATCATGGAAAATACCTTATAATATAACGTAATATGCAGTATATCATTGAAAATTCCTTATAATATAACGTAATATGCTATGTATTATTGAAAATACCTTATAATATATAGTAGTTTACCATTGAAATTACCTTATAATATAACGTAATATGCAGTGTAACATTGAAAATGCCTTATAATTTAAATTAATACGTAGTGTATCATTGAAAATACATTATAAAAATAACGTAATATGCAGTGTAACATTGAAAATACCTGATAATATATCGTAAGTTGTAGTGTATCCTCGAAAATACCTTATAATATAACGTAATATGCAGTGTGTCATTGAAAATACCATATAATATAACGTAATATGCTGTGTATCATTGAAAATACCTTATAATATGTAGTAGTTTACCATTGAAAATACCTTATAATATAACGTAATATGCAGTGTAACATTGAAAATGCCTTACAATTTAACGTAATACGTAGTGTATCATTGAAAATACCTTATAAAAATAACGTAATATGCAGTGTAACATTGAAAATACCTTATAATATAACGTAATATGCAGTGTATCATTGAAAATACCATATAATATATCGTAATATGCACTGTATCATCGAAAATACCTTATAATGTATCATTGAAAATACCTTATAGTATATCGTAATATGCAGTGTATCGTTGAAAATACCTTATGATATAACGTAATATGCAGTGTAACATTGAAAATACCATATAATATATAGTAATATGCAGTGTATCATTGAAAATACCTTATAATATATAGTAGTTTACCATTGAAAATACCTTATAATATAACGTAATATGCAGTGTAACATTGAAAATGCCTTATAATATAACGTAATACGCAGTGTATCATTGAAAATACCTTATAATATAACGTAATAAGCAGTGTATTATTGAAATTACCTTATAATATATAGTAGTTTACCATTGAAAATACCTTATCAAATAACGTAATATGCAGTGTATCATTGAAAATTCCTTATAATATATCGTAATTTGTAGTGTATTATTGAAAATGCCTTATAATATAACGTAATACGCAGTGTATCATTGAAAATACCTTATAAAAATAACGTAATATGCAGTGTATCATCGAAAATACCTTATAATGTATCATTGAAAATACGATATAGTATATCGTAATATGCAGTGTATCGTTGAAAATACCTTATGATATAACGTAATATGCAGTGTAACATTGAAAATGCCTTATAATATAACGTAATATGCAGTGTATCATTGAAAATTCCTTATAATATATCGTAATTTGTAGTGTATTATTGAAAATACCTTATAATATAACGTAATATGCAGTGTATCATGTAAAATACCTTATAATATAACGTAATAAGCAGTGTATCATTGAAATTACCTTATAATATATAGTAGTTTACCATTGAAAATACCTTATAATATAACGTAATATGCAGTGTAACATTGAAAATGCCTTATAATTTAACGTAATACGTAGTGTATCAATGAAAATACCTTATAAAAATAACGTAATATGCAGTGTAACATTGAAAATACCTTATAATATAACGTAATATGCTGTGTATCATTGAAAATACCTTATAATATATAGTAGTTTACCATTGAAAATACCTTATAATATAACGTAATATGCAGTGTAACATTGAAAATACCTTATAATATAACGTAATATGCAGTGTATCATTGAAAATACCTTATAATATAACGTAATATGCAGTGTATCATTGAAAATACCTGATAATATATCGTAATTTGTAGTGTATTATTGAAAATACCTTATAATACAACGTAATATGCAGTGTATCATTGAAAATACCTTATAATACAACGTAATGTGCAGTGTATCATTGAAAATACCTTATAATATACCATAATATGCAGTGTATAATTGAAAATACCTTATAATATAACGTAATATGCATTGTATCATTGAAAATATCTTATAATGTATCGTAATATGCAGTGTAACATTGAAAATGCCTTATAATTTAACGTAATACGTAGTGTATCAATGAAAATACCTTATAAAAATAACGTAATATGCAGTGTAACATTGAAAATACCTTATAATATAACGTAATATGCAGTGTATCATTGAAAATACCATATAATATATCGTAATATGCAGTGTATCATCGAAAATACCTTATAATGTATCATTGAAAATACCTTATAGTATATCGTAATATGCAGTGTATCGTTGAAAATACCTTATGATATAACGTAATATGCAGTGTATCATTGAAAATACCTTATAATATATCGTAATTTGTAGTGTATTATTGAAAATACCTTATAATATAACGTAATATGCAGTGTATCATGGAAAATACCTTATAATATAACGTAATATGCAGTGTATCATTGAAAATTCCTTATAATATAACGTAATATGCTATGTATCATTGAAAATACCTTATAATATATAGTAGTTTACCATTGAAATTACCTTATAATATAACGTAATATGCAGTGTAACATTGAAAATGCCTTATAATTTAACGTAATACGTAGTGTATCATTGAAAATACCTTATAAAAATAACGTAATATGCAGTGTATCATGGAAAATACCTTATAATATAACGTAATATGCAGTGTATCATTGAAAATTCCTTATAATATAACGTAATATGCTATGTATCATTGAAAATACCTTATAATATATAGTAGTTTACCATTGAAATTACCTTATAATATAACATAATATGCAGTGTAACATTGAAAATGCCTTATAATTTAACGTAATACGTAGTGTATCATTGAAAATACCTTATAATATAACGTAATATGCAGTGTATCATTGAAAATACCTTATAATATAACATAATATGCAGTGTATCATTGAAAATACCTTATAATATAACATAATATGCAGTGTATCATTGAAAATTCCTTATAATATATCGTAATTTGTAGTGTATTATTGAAAATGCCTTATAATATAACGTAATACGCAGTGTATCATTGAAAATACCTTATAAAAATAACGTAATATGCAGTGTATCATCGAAAATACCTTATAATGTATCATTGAAAATACGATATAGTATATCGTAATATGCAGTGTATCGTTGAAAATACCTTATGATATAACGTAATATGCAGTGTAACATTGAAAATACCTTATAATATAACGTGATATGCAGTGTATCATTGAAAATACCTTATAATATAACATAATATGCAGTGTATCATTGAAAATACCTTATAATATAACATAATATGCGGTGTATCATTGAAAATACCTTATAATATATCGTAATTTGTAGTGTATTATTGAAAATACCTTATAATATAACGTAATATGCAGTGTATCATGGAAAATACCTTATAATATAACGTAATATGCAGTATATCATTGAAAATTCCTTATAATATAACGTAATATGCTATGTATTATTGAAAATACCTTATAATATATAGTAGTTTACCATTGAAATTACCTTATAATATAACGTAATATGCAGTGTAACATTGAAAATGCCTTATAATTTAACGTAATACGTAGTGTATCATTGAAAATACATTATAAAAATAACGTAATATGCAGTGTAACATTGAAAATACCTCATAATATATCGTAAGTTGTAGTGTATCCTCGAAAATACCTTATAATATAACGTAATATGCAGTGTATCATTGAAAATACCATATAATATAACGTAATATGCTGTGTATCATTGAAAATACCTTATAATATGTAGTAGTTTACCATTGAAAATACCTTATAATATAACATAATATGCAGTGTAACATTGAAAATGCCTTACAATTTAACGTAATACGTAGTGTATCATTGAAAATACCTTATAAAAATAACGTAATATGCAGTGTAACATTGAAAATACCTTATAATATAACGTAATATGCAGTGTATCATTGAAAATACCATATAATATATCGTAATATGCACTGTATCATCGAAAATACCTTATAATGTATCATTGAAAATACCTTATAGTATATCGTAATATGCAGTGTATCGTTGAAAATACCTTATGATATAACGTAATATGCAGTGTAACATTGAAAATACCATATAATATATCGTAATATGCAGTGTATCATGGAAAATACCTTATAATATAACGTAATATGCAGTGTATCATTGAAAATACCTGATAATATATCGTAAGTTGTAGTGTATCCTCGAAAATACCTTATAATATAACGTAATATGCAGTGTATCATTGAAAATACCTTATAATATAACATAATATGCAGTGTATCATTGAAAATACCTTATAATATAACGTAATATGCAGTGTATCATTGAAAATACCTTATAATATAACGTAATATGCAGTGTATCATTGAAAATACCATATAATATATAGTAATATGCAGTGTATCATTGAAAATACCTTATAATATATAGTAGTTTACCATTGAAAATACCTTATAATATAACGTAATATGCAGTGTAACATTGAAAATGCCTTATAATATAACGTAATACGCAGTGTATCATTGAAAATACCTTATAATATAACGTAATAAGCAGTGTATTATTGAAATTACCTTATAATATATAGTAGTTTACCATTGAAAATACCTTATAAAATAACGTAATATGCAGTGTATCATTGAAAATTCCTTATAATATATCGTAATTTGTAGTGTATTATTGAAAATGCCTTATAATATAACGTAATACGCAGTGTATCATTGAAAATACCTTATAAAAATAACGTAATATGCAGTGTATCATCGAAAATACCTTATAATGTATCATTGAAAATACGATATAGTATATCGTAATATGCAGTGTATCGTTGAAAATACCTTATGATATAACGTAATATGCAGTGTAACATTGAAAATGCCTTATAATATAACGTAATATGCAGTGTATCATTGAAAATTCCTTATAATATATCGTAATTTGTAGTGTATTATTGAAAATACCTTATAATATAACGTAATATGCAGTGTATCATGTAAAATACCTTATAATATAACGTAATAAGCAGTGTATCATTGAAATTACCTTATAATATATAGTAGTTTACCATTGAAAATACCTTATAATATAACGTAATATGCAGTGTAACATTGAAAATGCCTTATAATTTAACGTAATACGTAGTGTATCAATGAAAATACCTTATAAAAATAACGTAATATGCAGTGTAACATTGAAAATACCTTATAATATAACGTAATATGCTGTGTATCATTGAAAATACCTTATAATATATAGTAGTTTACCATTGAAAATACCTTATAATATAACGTAATATGCAGTGTAACATTGAAAATACCTTATAATATAACGTAATATGCAGTGTATCATTGAAAATACCTTATAATATAACGTAATATGCAGTGTATCATTGAAAATACCTGATAATATATCGTAATTTGTAGTGTATTATTGAAAATACCTTATAATACAACGTAATATGCAGTGTATCATTGAAAATACCTTATAATATACCATAATATGCAGTGTATAATTGAAAATACCTTATAATATAACGTAATATGCATTGTATCATTGAAAATATCTTATAATGTATCGTAATATGCAGTGTAACATTGAAAATGCCTTATAATTTAACGTAATACGTAGTGTATCAATGAAAATACCTTATAAAAATAACGTAATATGCAGTGTAACATTGAAAATACCTTATAATATAACGTAATATGCACTGTATCATTGAAAATACCTTATAATATAACGTAATATGCAGTGTATCATTGAAAATACCTGATAATATATCGTAATATGCAGTGTATCATTGAAAATACCTTATAATATATAGTAGTTTACCATTGAAAATACCTTATAACATAACGTAATATCCAGTGTATCACTGAAAATACCTTATAATATAACGTAATATGCAGTGTATCATTGAAAATACCTTATGATATAACGTAATATGCAGTGTATCATTGAAAATACCTTATAATATATAGTAGTTTACCATTGAAAATACCTTATAATATAACGTAATATGCAGTGTAACATTGAAAATGCCTTATAATATAACGTAATACGCAGTGTATCATTGAAAATACCTTATAATATAACGTAATATGCAGTGTATCATTGAAAATACCTGATAATATATCGTAAGTTGTAGTGTATCCTCGAAAATACCTTATAATATAACGTAATATGCAGTTTATCATTGAAAGTACCATATAATATATCGTAATTTGTAGTGTATTATTGAAAATACCTTATAATATAACGTAATATGCAGTGTATCATTGAAAATACCTTATAATATAACGTAATATGCATTGTATAATTGAAAATATCTTATAATGTATCGTAATGTGCAGTGTATCATTGAAAATACCTTATAATATAACGTAATATGCAGTGTAACATTGAAAATGCCTTATAATTTAACGTAATACGTAGTGTATCATTGAAAATACCTTATAAAAATAACGTAATATGCAGTGTAACATTGAAAATACCTTATAATATAACGTAATATGCTGTGTATCATTGAAAATACCTTATAATATATAGTAGTTTACCATTGAAAATACCTTATAATATAACGTAATATGCAGTGTAACATTGAAAATACCTTATAATATAACGTAATATGCAGTGTATCATTGAAAATACCTTATAATATAACGTAATATGCAGTGTATCATTGAAAATACCTGATAATATATCGTAATTTGTAGTGTATCATTGAAAATACCTTATAATATAACGTAATACGCAGTGTATCATTGAAAATACCTTATAATATAACGTAATAAGCAGTGTATTATTGAAATTACCTTATAATATATAGTAGTTTACCATTGAAAATACCTTATAAAATAACGTAATATGCAGTGTATCATTGAAAATTCCTTATAATATATCGTAATTTGTAGTGTATTATTGAAAATGCCTTATAATATAACGTAATACGCAGTGTATCATTGAAAATACCTTATAAAAATAACGTAATATGCAGTGTATCATCGAAAATACCTTATAATGTATCATTGAAAATACGATATAGTATATCGTAATATGCAGTGTATCGTTGAAAATACCTTATGATATAACGTAATATGCAGTGTAACATTGAAAATGCCTTGTAATATAACGTAATATGCAGTGTATCATTGAAAATTCCTTATAATATATCGTAATTTGTAGTGTATTATTGAAAATACCTTATAATATAACGTAATATGCAGTGTATCATGTAAAATACCTTATAATATAACGTAATAAGCAGTGTATCATTGAAATTACCTTATAATATATAGTAGTTTACCATTGAAAATACCTTATAATATAACGTAATATGCAGTGTAACATTGAAAATGCCTTATAATTTAACGTAATACGTAGTGTATCAATGAAAATACCTTATAAAAATAACGTAATATGCAGAGTAACATTGAAAATACCTTATAATATAACGGAATATGCAGTGTATCATTGAAAATGACTTATAATATAACGTAATACGCAGTGTATCATTGAAAATACCATATAATATATCGTAATATGCAGTGTATCATCGAAAATACCTTATAATGTATCATTGAAAATACCTTATAGTATATCGTAATATGCAGTGTATCATTGAAAATACCTTATGATATAAAGTAATATGCAGTGTATCATTGAAAATACCTTATAATATATCGTAATTTGTAGTGTATTATTGAAAATACCTTATAATATAACGTAATATGCAGTGTATCATTGAAAATACCTTATAATATAACGTAATATGCAGTGTATCATTGAAAATTCCTTATAATATAACGTAATATGCTATGTATCATTGAAAATACCTTATAATATATAGTAGTTTACCATTGAAATTACCTTATAATATAACGTAATATGCAGTGTAACATTGAAAATGCCTTATAATTTAACGTAATACGTAGTGTATCATTGAAAATACCTTATAAAAATAACGTAATATGCAGTGTATCATGGAAAATACCTTATAATATAACGTAATATGCAGTGTATCATTGAAAATTCCTTATAATATAACGTAATATGCTATGTATCATTGAAAATACCTTATAATATATAGTAGTTTACCATTGAAATTACCTTATAATATAACATAATATGCAGTGTAACATTGAAAATGCCTTATAATTTAACGTAATACGTAGTGTATCATTGAAAATACCTTATAATATAACGTAATATGCAGTGTATCATTGAAAATACCTTATAATATAACATAATATGCAGTGTATCATTGAAAATACCTTATAATTTAACGTAATACGCAGTGTATCATTGAAAATACCTTATAATATAACGTAATAAGCAGTGTATTATTGAAATTACCTTATAATATATAGTAGTTTACCATTGAAAATACCTTATAAAATAACGTAATATGCAGTGTATCATTGAAAATTCCTTATAATATATCGTAATTTGTAGTGTATTATTGAAAATGCCTTATAATATAACGTAATACGCAGTGTATCATTGAAAATACCTTATAAAAATAACGTAATATGCAGTGTATCATCGAAAATACCTTATAATGTATCATTGAAAATACGATATAGTATATCGTAATATGCAGTGTATCGTTGAAAATACCTTATAATATAACGTAATATGCAGTGTAACATTGAAAATGCCTTATAATATAACGTAATATGCATTGTATCATTGAAAATATCTTATAATGTATCGTAATGTGCAGTGTATCATTGAAAATACCTTATAATATAACGTAATATGCAGTGTATCATTGAAAATACCTGATAATATATCGTAAGTTGTAGTGTATCCTCGAAAATACCTTATAATATAACGTAATATGCAGTGTATCATTGAAAATATCATATAATATATCGTAATATGCAGTGTATCATTGAAAATACCTTATAATATAACATAATATGCGGTGTATCATTGAAAATACCTTATAATATATCGTAATTTGTAGTGTATTATTGAAAATACCTTATAATATAACGTAATATGCAGTGTATCATGGAAAATACCTTACAATATAACGTAATATGCAGTATATCATTGAAAATTCCTTATAATATAACGTAATATGCTATGTATCATTGAAAATACCTTATAATATATAGTAGTTTACCATTGAAAATACCTTATAATATAACGTAATATGCAGTGTATCATTGAAAATACCTTATGATATAACATAATATGCAGTGTATCATTGAAAATACCTTATAATATAACATAATATGCAGTGTATCATTGAAAATACCTTATAATATAACGTAATATGCAGTGTATCATTGAAAATACCTTATAATATAACGTAATATGCAGTGTATCATTGAAAATACCTTATAATATAACGTAATGTGCAGTGTATCATTGAAAATACCTTATAATATATAGTAGTTTACCATTGAAAATACCTTATAATATAACGTAATATTCAGTGTATCATTGAAAATACCTTATGATATAACGTAATATGCAGTGTAACATTGAAAATACCTTATAATATAACGTGATATGCAGTGTATCATTGAAAATACCTTATAATATAACATAATATGCAGTGTATCATTGAAAATACCTTATAATATAACATAATATGCGGTGTATCATTGAAAATACCTTATAATATATCGTAATTTGTAGTGTATTATTGAAAATACCTTATAATATAACGTAATATGCAGTGTATCATGGAAAATACCTTATAATATAACGTAATATGCAGTATATCATTGAAAATTCCTTATAATATAACGTAATATGCTATGTATTATTGAAAATACCTTATAATATATAGTAGTTTACCATTGAAATTACCTTATAATATAACGTAATATGCAGTGTAACATTGAAAATGCCTTATAATTTAACGTAATACGTAGTGTATCATTGAAAATACATTATAAAAATAACGTAATATGCAGTGTAACATTGAAAATACCTGATAATATATCGTAAGTTGTAGTGTATCCTCGAAAATACCTTATATTATAACGTAATATGCAGTGTATCATTGAAAATACCATATAATATAACGTAATATGCTGTGTATCATTGAAAATACCTTATAATATGTAGTAGTTTACCATTGAAAATACCTTATAATATAACGTAATATGCAGTGTAACATTGAAAATGCCTTACAATTTAACGTAATACCTAGTGTATCATTGAAAATACCTTATAAAAATAACGTAATATGCAGTGTAACATTGAAAATACCTTATAATATAACGTAATATGCAGTGTATCATTGAAAATACCATATAATATATCGTAATATGCACTGTATCATCGAAAATACCTTATAATGTATCATTGAAAATACCTTATAGTATATCGTAATATGCAGTGTATCGTTGAAAATACCTTATGATATAACGTAATATGCAGTGTAACATTGAAAATACCATATAATATATAGTAATATGCAGTGTATCATGGAAAATACCTTATAATATAACGTAATATGCAGTGTATCATTGAAAATACCTGATAATATATCGTAAGTTGTAGTGTATCCTCGAAAATACCTTATAATATAACGTAATATGCAGTGTATCATTGAAAATACCTTATAATATAACATAATATGCAGTGTATCATTGAAAATACCTTATAATATAACATAATATGCAGTGTATCATTGAAAATACCTTATAATATAACGTAATATGCAGTGTATCATTGAAAATACCATATAATATATAGTAATATGCAGTGTATCATTGAAAATACCTTATAATATATAGTAGTTTACCATTGAAAATACCTTATAATATAACGTAATATGCAGTGTAACATTGAAAATGCCTTATAATATAACGTAATACGCAGTGTATCATTGAAAATACCTTATAATATAACGTAATAAGCAGTGTATTATTGAAATTACCTTATAATATATAGTAGTTTACCATTGAAAATACCTTATCAAATAACGTAATATGCAGTGTATCATTGAAAATTCCTTATAATATATCGTAATTTGTAGTGTATTATTGAAAATGCCTTATAATATAACGTAATACGCAGTGTATCATTGAAAATACCTTATAAAAATAACGTAATATGCAGTGTATCATCGAAAATACCTTATAATGTATCATTGAAAATACGATATAGTATATCGTAATATGCAGTGTATCGTTGAAAATACCTTATGATATAACGTAATATGCAGTGTAACATTGAAAATGCCTTATAATATAACGTAATATGCAGTGTATCATTGAAAATTCCTTATAATATATCGTAATTTGTAGTGTATTATTGAAAATACCTTATAATATAACGTAATATGCAGTGTATCATGTAAAATACCTTATAATATAACGTAATATGCAGTGTATCATGGAAAATTCCTTATAATATATCGTAATTTGTAGTGTATTATTGAAAATGCCTTATAATATAACGTAATACGCAGTGTATCATTGAAAATACCTTATAAAAATAACGTAATATGCAGTGTATCATCGAAAATACCTTATAATGTATCATTGAAAATACGATATAGTATATCGTAATATGCAGTGTATCGTTGAAAATACCTTATGATATAACGTAATATGCAGTGTAACATTGAAAATGCCTTATAATATAACGTAATATGCAGTGTATCATTGAAAATTCCTTATAATATATCGTAATTTGTAGTGTATTATTGAAAATACCTTATAATATAACGTAATATGCAGTGTATCATGTAAAATACCTTATAATATAACGTAATAAGCAGTGTATCATTGAAATTACCTTATAATATATAGTAGTTTACCATTGAAAATACCTTATAATATAACGTAATATGCAGTGTAACATTGAAAATGCCTTATAATTTAACGTAATACGTAGTGTATCAATGAAAATACCTTATAAAAATAACGTAATATGCAGTGTAACATTGAAAATACCTTATAATATAACGGAATATGCAGTGTATCATTGAAAATGACTTATAATATAACGTAATACGCAGTGTATCATTGAAAATACCATATAATATATCGTAATATGCAGTGTATCATCGAAAATACCTTATAATGTATCATTGAAAATACCTTATAGTATATCGTAATATGCAGTGTATCGTTGAAAATACCTTATGATATAACGTAATATGCAGTGTATCATTGAAAATACCTTATAATATATCGTAATTTGTAGTGTATTATTGAAAATACCTTATAATATAACGTAATATGCAGTGTATCATGGAAAATACCTTATAATATAACGTAATATGCAGTGTATCATTGAAAATTCCTTATAATATAACGTAATATGCTATGTATCATTGAAAATACCTTATAATATATAGTAGTTTACCATTGAAATTACCTTATAATATAACGTAATATGCAGTGTAACATTGAAAATGCCTTATAATTTAACGTAATACGCAGTGTATCATTGAAAATACCTTATAAAAATAACGTAATATGCAGTGTATCATGGAAAATACCTTATAATATAACGTAATATGCAGTGTATCATTGAAAATTCCTTATAATATAACGTAATATGCTATGTATCATTGAAAATACCTTATAATATATAGTAGTTTACCATTGAAATTACCTTATAATATAACATAATATGCAGTGTAACATTGAAAATGCCTTATAATTTAACGTAATACGTAGTGTATCATTGAAAATACCTTATAATATAACGTAATATGCAGTGTATCATTGAAAATACCTTATAATATAACATAATATGCAGTGTATCATTGAAAATACCTTATAATTTAACGTAATACGCAGTGTATCATTGAAAATACCTTATAATATAACGTAATAAGCAGTGTATTATTGAAATTACCTTATAATATATAGTAGTTTACCATTGAAAATACCTTATAAAATAACGTAATATGCAGTGTATCATTGAAAATTCCTTATAATATATCGTAATTTGTAGTGTATTATTGAAAATGCCTTATAATATAACGTAATATGCAGTGTATCATTGAAAATACCTTATAATATATCGTAATTTGTAGTGTATTATTGAAAATACCTTATAATATAACGTAATATGCAGTGTATCATGGAAAATACCTTATAATATAACGTAATATGCAGTGTATCATTGAAAATTCCTTATAATATAACGTAATATGCTATGTATCATTGAAAATACCTTATAATATATAGTAGTTTACCATTGAAATTACCTTATAATATAACGTAATATGCAGTGTAACATTGAAAATGCCTTATAATTTAACGTAATACGTAGTGTATCATTGAAAATACCTTATAAAAATAACGTAATATGCAGTGTATCATGGAAAATACCTTATAATATAACGTAATATGCAGTGTATCATTGAAAATTCCTTATAATATAACGTAATATGCTATGTATCATTGAAAATACCTTATAATATATAGTAGTTTACCATTGAAAATACCTTATAATATAACGTAATATGCAGTGTAACATTGAAAATGCCTTATAATTTAACGTAATACGTAGTGTATCATTGAAAATACCTTATAATATAACGTAATATGCAGTGTATCATTGAAAATACCTTATAATATAACGTAATATGCAGTGTATCATTGAAAATACCTTATAATTTAACGTAATACGCAGTGTATCATTGAAAATACCTTATAATATAACGTAATAAGCAGTGTATTATTGAAATTACCTTATAATATATAGTAGTTTACCATTGAAAATACCTTATAAAATAACGTAATATGCAGTGTATCATTGAAAATTCCTTATAATATATCGTAATTTGTAGTGTATTATTGAAAATGCCTTATAATATAACGTAATACGCAGTGTATCATTGAAAATACCTTATAAAAATAACGTAATATGCAGTGTATCATCGAAAATACCTTATAATGTATCATTGAAAATACGATATAGTATATCGTAATATGCAGTGTATCGTTGAAAATACCTTATGATATAACGTAATATGCAGTGTAACATTGAAAATGCCTTATAATATAACGTAATATGCAGTGTATCATTGAAAATATCTTATAATGTATCGTAATGTGCAGTGTATCATTGAAAATACCTTATAATATAACGTAATATGCAGTGTATCATTGAAAATACCTGATAATATATCGTAAGTTGTAGTGTATCCTCGAAAATACCTTATAATATAACGTAATATGCAGTGTATCATTGAAAATATCATATAATATATCGTAATATGCAGTGTATCATTGAAAATACCTTATAATATAACATAATATGCGGTGTATCATTGAAAATACCTTATAATATATCGTAATTTGTAGTGTATTATTGAAAATACCTTATAATATAACGTAATATGCAGTGTATCATGGAAAATACCTTACAATATAACGTAATATGCAGTATATCATTGAAAATTCCTTATAATATAACGTAATATGCTATGTATCATTGAAAATACCTTATAATATATAGTAGTTTACCATTGAAAATACCTTATAATATAACGTAATATGCAGTGTATCATTGAAAATACCTTATGATATAACATAATATGCAGTGTATCATTGAAAATACCTTATAATATAACATAATATGCAGTGTATCATTGAAAATACCTTATAATATAACGTAATATGCAGTGTATCATTGAAAATACCTTATAATATAACGTAATATGCAGTGTATCATTGAAAATACCTTATAATATAACGTAATGTGCAGTGTATCATTGAAAATACCTTATAATATATAGTAGTTTACCATTGAAAATACCTTATAATATAACGTAATATTCAGTGTATCATTGAAAATACCTTATGATATAACGTAATATGCAGTGTAACATTGAAAATACCTTATAATATAACGTGATATGCAGTGTATCATTGAAAATACCTTATAATATAACATAATATGCAGTGTATCATTGAAAATACCTTATAATATAACATAATATGCGGTGTATCATTGAAAATACCTTATAATATATCGTAATTTGTAGTGTATTATTGAAAATACCTTATAATATAACGTAATATGCAGTGTATCATGGAAAATACCTTATAGTATATCGTAATATGCAGTGTATCGTTGAAAATACCTTATGATATAACGTAATATGCTATGTATTATTGAAAATACCTTATAATATATAGTAGTTTACCATTGAAATTACCTTATAATATAACGTAATATGCAGTGTAACATTGAAAATGCCTTATAATTTAACGTAATACGTAGTGTATCATTGAAAATACATTATAAAAATAACGTAATATGCAGTGTAACATTGAAAATACCTGATAATATATCGTAAGTTGTAGTGTATCCTCGAAAATACCTTATAATATAACGTAATATGCAGTGTATCATTGAAAATACCATATAATATAACGTAATATGCTGTGTATCATTGAAAATACCTTATAATATGTAGTAGTTTACCATTGAAAATACCTTATAATATAACGTAATATGCAGTGTAACATTGAAAATGCCTTACAATTTAACGTAATACCTAGTGTATCATTGAAAATACCTTATAAAAATAACATAATATGCAGTGTATCATTGAAAATACCTTATAATATAACGTAATATGCAGTGTATCATTGAAAATACCATATAATATATAGTAATATGCAGTGTATCATTGAAAATACCTTATAATATATAGTAGTTTACCATTGAAAATACCTTATAATATAACGTAATATGCAGTGTAACATTGAAAATGCCTTATAATATAACGTAATACGCAGTGTATCATTGAAAATACCTTATAATATAACGTAATAAGCAGTGTATTATTGAAATTACCTTATAATATATAGTAGTTTACCATTGAATATACCTTATAAAATAACGTAATATGCAGTGTATCATTGAAAATTCCTTATAATATATCGTAATTTGTAGTGTATTATTGAAAATGCCTTATAATATAACGTAATACGCAGTGTATCATTGAAAATACCTTATAAAAATAACGTAATATGCAGTGTATCATCGAAAATACCTTATAATGTATCATTGAAAATACGATATAGTATATCGTAATATGCAGTGTATCATTGAAAATACCTGATAATATATCGTAATTTGTAGTGTATCCTCGAAAATGCCTTATAATATATCGTAATTTGTAGTGTATTATTAAAAATGCCTTATAATATAACGTAATACGCAGTGTATCATTGAAAATACCTTATAAAAATAGCGTAATATGCAGTGTATCATCGAAAATACCTTATAATGTATCATTGAAAATACCATATAGTATATCGTAATATGCAGTGTATCGTTGAAAATACCTTATGATATAACGTAATATGCAGTGTAACATTGAAAATGCCTTATAATATAACGTAATACGCAGTGTATCATTGAAAATACCTTATAATATAACGTAATGTGCAGTGTATCATTGAAAATACCTTATAATATATAGTAGTTTACCATTGAAAATACCTTATAATATAACGTAATATGCAGTGTATCATTGAAAATACCTTATGATATAACGTAATATGCAGTGTAACATTGAAAATACCTTATAATATAACGTGATATGCAGTGTATCATTGAAAATACCTTATAATATAACATAATATGCAGTGTATCATTGAAAATACCTTATAATATAACATAATATGCGGTGTATCATTGAAAATACCTTATAATATAACGTAATATGCAGTGTATCATTGAAAATACCATATAATATATAGTAATATGCAGTGTATCATTGAAAATACCTTATAATATATAGTAGTTTACCATTGAAAATTCCTTATAATATATCGTAATTTGTAGTGTATTATTGAAAATGCCTTATAATATAACGTAATACGCAGTGTATCATTGAAAATACCTTATAAAAATAACGTAATATGCAGTGTATCATCGAAAATACCTTATAATGTATCATTGAAAATACGATATAGTATATCGTAATATGCAGTGTATCGTTGAAAATACCTTATGATATAACGTAATATGCAGTGTAACATTGAAAATGCCTTATAATATAACGTAATATGCAGTGTATCATTGAAAATTCCTTATAATATATCGTAATTTGTAGTGTATTATTGAAAATACCTTATAATATAACGTAATATGCAGTGTATCATGTAAAATACCTTATAATATAACGTAATAAGCAGTGTATCATTGAAATTACCTTATAATATATAGTAGTTTACCATTGAAAATACCTTATAATATAACGTAATATGCAGTGTAACATTGAAAATGCCTTATAATTTAACGTAATACGTAGTGTATCAATGAAAATACCTTATAAAAATAACGTAATATGCAGTGTAACATTGAAAATACGTTATAATATAACGTAATATGCTGTGTATCATTGAAAATACCTTATAATATATAGTAGTTTACCATTGAAAATACCTTATAATATAACGTAATATGCAGTGTAACATTGAAAATGCCTTATAATTTAACGTAATACGTAGTGTATCATTGAAAATACCTTATAAAAATAACGTAATATGCAGTGTAACATTGAAAATACCTTATAATATAACGTAATATGCAGTGTATCATTGAAAATACCATATAATATATCGTAATATGCAGTGTATCATCGAAAATACCTTATAATGAATCATTGAAAATACCTTATAGTATATCGTAATATGCAGTGTATCGTTGAAAATACCTTATGATATAACGTAATATGCAGTGTATCATTGAAAATACCTTATAATATATCGTAATTTGTAGTGTATCCTCGAAAATACCTTATAATATAACGTAATATGCAGTGTATCATTGAAAATACCTTATAATATAACATAATATGCAGTGTATCATTGAAAATACCTTATAATATAACATAATATGCAGTGTATCATTGAAAATACCTTATAATATAACGTAATATGCAGTGTATCATTGAAAATACCATATAATATATAGTAATATGCAGTGTATCATTGAAAATACCTTATAATATATAGTAGTTTACCATTGAAAATACCTTATAATATAACGTAATATGCAGTGTAACATTGAAAATGCCTTATAATTTAACGTAATACGTAGTGTATCATTGAAAATACCTTATAAAAATAACGTAATATGCAGTGTAACATTGAAAATACCTTATAATATAACGTAATATGCAGTGTATCATTGAAAATACCATATAATATATCGTAATATGCAGTGTATCATCGAAAATACCTTATAATGTATCATTGAAAATACCTTATAGTATATCGTAATATGCAGTGTATCGTTGAAAATACCTTATGATATAACGTAATATGCAGTGTATCATTGAAAATACCTTATAATATATCGTAATTTGTAGTGTATTATTGAAAATACCTTATAATATAACGTAATATGCAGTGTATCATGGAAAATACCTTATAATATAACGTAATATGCAGTGTATCATTGAAAATTCCTTATAATATAACGTAATATGCTATGTATCATTGAAAATACCTTATAATATATAGTAGTTTACCATTGAAAATACCTTATAATATAACGTAATATGCAGTGTAACATTGAAAATGCCTTATAATTTAACGTAATACGTAGTGTATCATTGAAAATACCTTATAAAAATAACGTAATATGCAGTGTATCATGGAAAATACCTTATAATATAACGTAATATGCAGTGTATCATTGAAAATTCCTTATAATATAACGTAATATGCTATGTATCATTGAAAATACCTTATAATATATAGTAGTTTACCATTGAAATTACCTTATAATATAACATAATATGCAGTGTAACATTGAAAATGCCTTATAATTTAACGTAATACGTAGTGTATCATTGAAAATACCTTATAATATAACGTAATATGCAGTGTATCATCGAAAATACCTTATAATGTATCATTGAAAATACGATATAGTATATCGTAATATGCAGTGTATCGTTGAAAATACCTTATGATATAACGTAATATGCAGTGTAACATTGAAAATGCCTTATAATATAACGTAATATGCATTGTATCATTGAAAATATCTTATAATGTATCGTAATGTGCAGTGTATCATTGAAAATACCTTATAATATAACGTAATATGCAGTGTATCATTGAAAATACCTGATAATATATCGTAAGTTGTAGTGTATCCTCGAAAATACCTTATAATATAACGTAATATGCAGTGTATCATTGAAAATATCATATAATATATCGTAATATGCAGTGTATCATTGAAAATACCTTATAATATAACGTAATATGCAGTGTATCATTGAAAATTCCTTATAATATAACGTAATATGCAGGGTATCATTGGAAATATCTTATAATATATAGTAGTTTACCATTGAAAATACCTTATAATATAACGTAATATGCAGTGTAACAGTGAAAATGCCTTATAATATAACGTAATACGCAGTGTATCGTTGAAAATACCTTATAATATAACGTAATATGCAGTGTATCATTGAAAATACCTGATAATATATCGTAGTTTACCATTGAAAATACCTTATAATATAACATAATATGCAGTGTAACATTGAAAATACCTTATAATATAACGTAATATGCAGTGTATCATTGAAAATACCATATAATATATCGTAATATGCAGTGTATCATCGAAAATACCTTATAATGTATCAATGAAAATACCTTATAAAAATAACGTAATATGCAGTGTAACATTGAAAATACGTTATAATATAACGTAATATGCTGTGTATCATTGAAAATACCTTATAATATATAGTAGTTTACCATTGAAAATACCTTATAATATAACGTAATATGCAGTGTAACATTGAAAATGCCTTATAATTTAACGTAATACGTAGTGTATCATTGAAAATACCTTATAAAAATAACGTAATATGCAGTGTAACATTGAAAATACCTTATAATATAACGTAATATGCAGTGTATCATTGAAAATACCATATAATATATCGTAATATGCAGTGTATCATCGAAAATACCTTATAATGTATCATTGAAAATACCTTATAGTATATCGTAATATGCAGTGTATCGTTGAAAATACCTTATGATATAACGTAATATGCAGTGTATCATTGAAAATACCTTATAATATATCGTAATTTGTAGTGTATCCTCGAAAATACCTTATAATATAACGTAATATGCAGTGTATCATTGAAAATACCTTATAATATAACATAATATGCAGTGTATCATTGAAAATACCTTATAATATAACATAATATGCAGTGTATCATTGAAAATACCTTATAATATAACGTAATATGCAGTGTATCATTGAAAATACCATATAATATATAGTAATATGCAGTGTATCATTGAAAATACCTTATAATATATAGTAGTTTACCATTGAAAATACCTTATAATATAACGTAATATGCAGTGTAACATTGAAAATGCCTTATAATATAACGTAATACGCAGTGTATCATTGAAAATACCTTATAATATAACGTAATAAGCAGTGTATTATTGAAATTACCTTATAATATATAGTAGTTTACCATTGAAAATACCTTATAAAATAACGTAATATGCAGTGTATCATTGAAAATTCCTTATAATATATCGTAATTTGTAGTGTATTATTGAAAATGCCTTATAATATAACGTAATACGCAGTGTATCATTGAAAATACCTTATAAAAATAACGTAATATGCAGTGTATCATCGAAAATACCTTATAATGTATCATTGAAAATACGATATAGTATATCGTAATATGCAGTGTATCGTTGAAAATACCTTATGATATAACGTAATATGCAGTGTAACATTGAAAATGCCTTATAATATAACGTAATATGCAGTGTATCATTGAAAATTCCTTATAATATATCGTAATTTGTAGTGTATTATTGAAAATACCTTATAATATAACGTAATATGCAGTGTATCATGTAAAATACCTTATAATATAACGTAATAAGCAGTGTATCATTGAAATTACCTTATAATATATAGTAGTTTACCATTGAAAATACCTTATAATATAACGTAATATGCAGTGTAACATTGAAAATGCCTTATAATTTAACGTAATACGTAGTGTATCAATGAAAATACCTTATAAAAATAACGTAATATGCAGTGTAACATTGAAAATACGTTATAATATAACGTAATATGCTGTGTATCATTGAAAATACCTTATAATATATAGTAGTTTACCATTGAAAATACCTTATAATATAACGTAATATGCAGTGTAACATTGAAAATGCCTTATAATTTAACGTAATACGTAGTGTATCATTGAAAATACCTTATAAAAATAACGTAATATGCAGTGTATCATTGAAAATACCTTATAATATAACGTAATATGCAGTGTATCATTGAAAATACCATATAATATATCGTAATATGCAGTGTATCATCGAAAATACCTTATAATGTATCATTGAAAATACCTTATAGTATATCGTAATATGCAGTGTATCGTTGAAAATACCTTATGATATAACGTAATATGCAGTGTATCATTGAAAATACCTTATAATATATCGTAATTTGTAGTGTATTATTGAAAATACCTTATAATATAACGTAATATGCAGTGTATCATGGAAAATACCTTATAATATAACGTAATATGCAGTGTATCATTGAAAATACCTTATAATATAACGTAATATGCTATGTATCATTGAAAATACCTTATAATATATAGTAGTTTACCATTGAAATTACCTTATAATATAACGTAATATGCAGTGTAACATTGAAAATGCCTTATAATTTAACGTAATACGTAGTGTATCATTGAAAATACCTTATAAAAATAACGTAATATGCAGTGTATCATGGAAAATACCTTATAATATAACGTAATATGCAGTGTATCATTGAAAATACCTTATAATATATCGTAATATGCTATGTATCATTGAAAATACCTTATAATATATAGTAGTTTACCATTGAAATTACCTTATAATATAACATAATATGCAGTGTAACATTGAAAATGCCTTATAATTTAACGTAATACGTAGTGTATCATTGAAAATACCTTATAATATAACGTAATATGCAGTGTATCATCGAAAATACCTTATAATGTATCATTGAAAATACGATATAGTATATCGTAATATGCAGTGTATCGTTGAAAATACCTTATGATATAACGTAATATGCAGTGTAACATTGAAAATGCCTTATAATATAACGTAATATGCATTGTATCATTGAAAATATCTTATAATGTATCGTAATGTGCAGTGTATCATTGAAAATACCTTATAATATAACGTAATATGCAGTGTATCATTGAAAATACCTGATAATATATCGTAAGTTGTAGTGTATCCTCGAAAATACCTTATAATATAACGTAATATGCAGTGTATCATTGAAAATATCATATAATATATCGTAATATGCAGTGTATCATTGAAAATACCTTATAATATAACGTAATATGCAGTGTATCATTGAAAATTCCTTATAATATAACGTAATATGCAGGGTATCATTGGAAATATCTTATAATATATAGTAGTTTACCATTGAAAATACCTTATAATATAACGTAATATGCAGTGTAACAGTGAAAATGCCTTATAATATAACGTAATACGCAGTGTATCGTTGAAAATACCTTATAATATAACGTAATATGCAGTGTATCACTGAAAATACCTTATAATATAACATAATATGCAGTGTATCATTGAAAATACCTTATAATATAACATAATATGCGGTGTATCATTGAAAATACCTTATAATATATCGTAATTTGTAGTGTATTATTGAAAATACCTTATAATATAACGTAATATGCAGTGTATCATGGAAAATACCTTACAATATAACGTAATATGCAGTATATCATTGAAAATTCCTTATAATATAACGTAATATGCTATGTATCATTGAAAATACCTTATAATATATAGTAGTTTACCATTGAAATTACCTTATAATATAACGTAATATGCAGTGTAACATTGAAAATGCCTTATAATTTAACGTAATACGTAGTGTATCATTGAAAATACATTATAAAAATAACGTAATATGCAGTGTAACATTGAAAATACCTTATAATATAACGTAATATGCTGTGTATCATTGAAAATACCTTATAATATGTAGTAGTTTACCATTGAAAATACCTTATAATATAACGTAATATGCAGTGTAACATTGAAAATGCCTTACAATTTAACGTAATACGTAGTGTATCATTGAAAATACCTTATAAAAATAACGTAATATGCAGTGTAACATTGAAAATACCTTATAATATAACGTAATATGCAGTGTATCATTGAAAATACCTTATAATATAACGTAATATGCAGTGTATCATGGAAAATACCTTATAATATAACGTAATAAGCAGTGTATCATTGAAATTACCTTATAATATATAGTAGTTTACCATTGAAAATACCTTGTAATATAAGGTAATATGCAGTGTATCATTGAAAATATCTTATAATATATCGTAGTTTATCATTGAAAATACCTTATAATATAAAGTAATATGCACTGTATCATTGAAAATACCTTATAATATAACGTAATATACATTGTTTCATTGAAAATACCTTATAATATAACGTAATATGCAGTGTATCATTGAAAATATCTTATAATATACCGTAGTTTATCATTGAAAATACCTTATAATATAACGAAATATGCAGTATAACATTGAAAATACCTTATAATGTATCGTAATTTCTAGTGTATCATTGAAAATATCTTATAATATATCGTAGTTTATCATTGAAAATACCTTATAATATAAAGTAATATGCACTGTATCATTGAAAATACCTTATAATATAACGTAATATTCAGTGTATCATTGAAAATACCTTATAATATATCGTAATTTGTAGTGTATCATTGAAAATACCTTACAATATAACGAAATATGCAGTATATCATTCAAAATACATTATAATGTATCGTAAACTCTAGTGTATCATTGAAAATACCTTATAATATAACGTAATACGCAGTGTATCATTGAAAATAATTTATAATATATCGTAATTTGTAGTGCATCACTGAAAATACCCTATAATATAACGTAATATGCAGTGTAACATTGAAAATGCCTTATAATATAACGTAATACGCAGTGTATCATTGAAAATACCTTATAAAAATAACGTAATATGCAGTGTATCATCGAAAATACCTTATAATGTATCATTGAAAATACCATATAGTATATCGTAATATGCAGTGTATCGTTGGAAATACCTTATGATATAACGTAATATGCAGTGTAACATTGAAAATACCTTATAATATAACGTAATATGCACTGTATCATTGAAAATACCTTATAATATAACGTAATATGCAGTGTATCATTGAAAATACCTGATAATATATCGTAATATGCAGTGTATCATTGAAAATACCATATAATATATAGTAATATGCAGTGTATCATTGAAAATACCTGATAATATATCGTAAGTTGTAGTGTATCCTCGAAAATACCTTATAATATAACGTAATATGCAGTTTATCATTGAAAGTACCATATAATATATCGTAATTTGTAGTGTATTATTGAAAATACTTTATAATATAACGTAATATGCAGTGTATCATGGAAAATACCTTATAATATAACGTAATAAGCAGTGTATCATTGGAATTACCTTATAATATATAGTAGTTTACCATTGAAAATACCTTATAATATAACGTAATATGCAGTGTATCATTGAAAATACCGTATGATATAACGTAATATGCAGTGTAACATTGAAAATACCATATAATATAACGTAATATGCAGTACATCATTGAAAATACCTTATAATATAACGTAATATGCAGTGTAACATTGCAAATACCATATAATATAACGTAATATGCAGTATATCATTGAAAATACCTTATAATATAACGTAATATGCAGTGTATCATTGAAAATAGCTGATAATATATCGTAATTTGTAGTATATCCTCGAAAATACCTTATAATATAACGTAATATGCAGTGTATCATTGAAAATACCTAATGATATAACGTAATATGCACATGTATCATTGAAAATACCTTTTAATATAACGTAATATGCAGTGTATCATTGAAAATACCTTATAATATAACGTAATATACAGTGTATCATTGAAAATACCTTATAAAATAACGTAATATGCAGTATATCATTGAAAATTCCTTATAATATATCGTAATTTGTAGTGTATTATTGAAAATACCTTATAATATAACGTAATATGCATTGTATCATTGAAAATATCTTATAATGTATCGTAATTTGTATTGTATCACTGAAAATACTTTATAATATAACGTAATATGCAGTGTATCATGGAAAATACCTTATAATATAACGTAATAAGCAGTGTATCATTGGAATTACCTTATAATATATAGTAGTTTACCATTGAAATTACCTTATAATATAACATAATATGCAGTGTAACATTGAAAATGCCTTATAATTTAACGTAATACGTAGTGTATCATTGAAAATACCTTATAATATAACGTAATATGCAGTGTATCATCGAAAATACCTTATAATGTATCATTGAAAATACGATATAGTATATCGTAATATGCAGTGTATCGTTGAAAATACCTTATGATATAACGTAATATGCAGTGTAACATTGAAAATGCCTTATAATATAACGTAATATGCATTGTATCATTGAAAATATCTTATAATGTATCGTAATGTGCAGTGTATCATTGAAAATACCTTATAATATAACGTAATATGCAGTGTATCATTGAAAATACCTGATAATATATCGTAAGTTGTAGTGTATCCTCGAAAATACCTTATAATATAACGTAATATGCAGTGTATCATTGAAAATATCATATAATATATCGTAATATGCAGTGTATCATTGAAAATACCTTATAATATAACGTAATATGCAGTGTATCATTGAAAATATCTTATAATATACCGTAGTTTATCATTGAAAATACCTTATAATATAACGAAATATGCAGTATAACATTGAAAATACCTTATAATGTATCGTAATTTCTAGTGTATCATTGAAAATATCTTATAATATATCGTAGTTTATCATTGAAAATACCTTATAATATAAAGTAATATGCACTGTATCATTGAAAATACCTTATAATATAACGTAATATTCAGTGTATCATTGAAAATACCTTATAATATATCGTAATTTGTAGTGTATCATTGAAAATACCTTACAATATAACGAAATATGCAGTATATCATTCAAAATACATTATAATGTATCGTAAATTCTAGTGTATCATTGAAAATACCTTATAATATAACGTAATACGCAGTGTATCATTGAAAATAATTTATAATATATCGTAATTTGTAGTGTATCACTGAAAATACCCTATAATATAACGTAATATGCAGTGTATCATTGAAAATACTTTATAATATATCGTAATTTGTAGTGTATCATTGAAAATACCTTATGATGTAACGTAATTTGTAGTGTATCAGTGAAAATACCTTATAATATAACGTAATATGCAGTGTATCACTGAAAATACCTTGTAATATAAGGTAATATGCAGTGTATCATTGAAAATATCTTATAATATATCGTAGTTTATCATTGAAAATACCTTATAATATAAAGTAATATGCAGTGTATCATTGAAAATACCTTATAATATAACGTAATATGCAGTGTATCATTGAAAATACCTTATAATATAACATAATATGCAGTGTATCATTGAAAATACCTTATAATATAACGTAATATGCAGTGTATCATTGAAAATACCATATAATATATAGTAATATGCAGTGTATCATTGAAAATACCTTATAATATTTAGTTGTTTACCATTGAAAATACCTTATAATATAACGTAATATGCAGTGTAACATTGAAAATGCCTTA
The DNA here is from genome assembly GCA_916610255.1 of Lasioglossum lativentre. Taxonomy (NCBI): domain Eukaryota; kingdom Metazoa; phylum Arthropoda; class Insecta; order Hymenoptera; family Halictidae; genus Lasioglossum; species Lasioglossum lativentre. The sequence continues at coordinate 67,192 of CAKAJI010000766.1, read as the reverse complement.
TAATATAACGTAATACGCAGTGTATCATTGAAAATACCTTATAAAAATAACGTAATATGCAGTGTATCATCGAAAATACCTTATAATGTATCATTGAAAATACCATATAGTATATCGTAATATGCAGTGTATCGTTGGAAATACCTTATGATATAACGTAATATGCAGTGTAACATTGAAAATACCTTATAATATAACGTAATATGCACTGTATCATTGAAAATACCTTATAATATAACGTAATATGCAGTGTATCATTGAAAATACCTGATAATATATCGTAATATGCAGTGTATCATTGAAAATACCATATAATATATAGTAATATGCAGTGTATCATTGAAAATACCTTATAATATTTAGTTGTTTACCATTGAAAATACCTTATAATATAACGTAATATGCAGTGTAACATTGAAAATGCCTTATAATATAACGTAATACGCAGTGTATCATTGAAAATACCTTATAATATAACGTAATATGCAGTGTATCATTGAAAATACCTGATAATATATCGTAAGTTGTAGTGTATCCTCGAAAATACCTTATAATATAACGTAATATGCAGTTTATCATTGAAAGTACCATATAATATATCGTAATTTGTAGTGTATTATTGAAAATACCTTATAATATAACGTAATATGCAGTGTATCATTGAAAATACCTTATAATATAACGTAATATGCAGTGTATCATTGAAAATACCTTATAATATATAGTAGTTTACCATTGAAAATACCTTATAATATAACGTAATATGCAGTGTATCATTGAAAATACCGTATGATATAACGTAATATGCAGTGTAACATTGAAAATACCATATAATATAACGTAATATGCAGTACATCATTGAAAATACCTTATAATATAACGTAATATGCAGTGTATCATTGAAAATAGCTGATAATATATCGTAATTTGTAGTATATTCTCGAAAATACCTTATAATATAACGTAATATGCAGTGTAACATTGCAAATACCATATAATATAACGTAATATGCAGTATATCATTGAAAATACCTTATAATATAACGTAATATGCAGTGTATCATTGAAAATAGCTGATAATATATCGTAATTTGTAGTATATCCTCGAAAATACCTTATAATATAACGTAATATGCAGTGTATCATTGAAAATACCTAATGATATAACGTAATATGCACATGTATCATTGAAAATACCTTTTAATATAACGTAATATGCAGTGTATCATTGAAAATACCTTATAATATAACGTAATATACAGTGTATCATTGAAAATACCTTATGATATAACGTACAATGCAGTGTATCATTGAAAATACCTTATAATATAACATAATATGCAGTGTATCATTGAAAATACCTTATAATATAACATAATATGCAGAGTATCATTGAAAATACCTTATAATATAACGTAATGTGCAGTGTATCATTGAAAATACCATATAATATATAGTAATATGCAGTGTATCATTGAAAATACCTTATAATATATAGTTGTTTACCATTGAAAATACCTTATAATATAACGTAATATGCAGTGTAACATTGAAAATGCCTTATAATATAACGTAATACGCAGTGTATCATTGAAAATACCTTATAAAAATAACGTAATATGCAGTGTATCATCGAAAATACCTTATAATGTATCATTGAAAATACCATATAGTATATCGTAATATGCAGTGTATCGTTGAAAATACCTTATGATATAACGTAATATGCAGTGTAACATTGAAAATACCTTATAATATAACGTAATATGCACTGTATCATTGAAAATACCTTATAATATAACGTAATATGCAGTGTATCATTGAAAATACCTGATAATATATCGTAATATGCAGTGTATCATTGAAAATACCTTATAATATATAGTAGTTTACCATTGAAAATACCTTATAATATAACGTAATATGCAGTGTATCATTGAAAATTCCTTATAATATATCGTAATTTGTAGTGTATTATTGAAAATACCTTATAATATAACGTAATATGCATTGTATCATTGAAAATATCTTATAATGTATCGTAATTTGTATTGTATCACTGAAAATACTTTATAATATAACGTAATATGCAGTGTATCATGGAAAATACCTTATAATATAACGTAATAAGCAGTGTATCATTGGAATTACCTTATAATATATAGTAGTTTACCATTGAAAATACCTTATAAAATAACGTAATATGCAGTGTATCATTGAAAATTCCTTATAATATATCGTAATTTGTAGTGTATTATTGAAAATACCTTATAATATAACGTAATATGCATTGTATCATTGAAAATATCTTATAATGTATCGTAATGTGCAGTGTATCATTGAAAATACCTTATAATATAACTTAATACGCAGTGTATCATTGAAAATACCTTATAATATAACGTAATATGCAGTGTATCATTGAAAATACCTTATAATATAACGTAATATGCACTGTATCATTGAAAATTCCTTATAATATAACGGAATATGCAGTGTATTATTGAAAATACCTTATAATATATAGTGGTTTACCATTGAAAATACCTTATAATATAACGTAATACGCAGTGTATCATTGAAAATACCTTATAATATAACGTAATATGCAGTGTATCATTGAAAATACCTTATAATATAACGTAATATGCAGTGTATCATTGAAAATTCCTTATAATATAACGGAATATGCAGTGTATTATTGAAAATACCTTATAATATATAGTGGTTTACCATTGAAAATACCTTATAATATAACGTAATATGCAGTGTAACATTGAAAATGCCTTATAATATAACGTAATACGCAGTGTATCATTGAAAATACCTTATAATATAACCTAATATGCAGTGTATCATTGAAAATACCTGATAATATATCGTAAGTTGTAGTGTATCCTCGAAATACCTTATAATATAACGTAATATGCAGTGTATCATTGAAAATACCTTATAATATATAGTAGTTTACCATTGAAAATACCTTATAATATAACGTAATATGCAGTGTATCATTGAAAATACCTTATAATATAACGTAATATGCAGTGTATCATTGAAAATACCTTATAATATAACGTAATATGCAGTGTATCATGGAAAATACCTTATAATATAACGTAATAAGCAGTGTATCATTGAAATTACCTTATAATATATAGTAGTTTACCATTGAAAATACCTTATAAAATAACGTAATATGCAGTGTATCATTGAAAATGCCTTATAATATATCGTAATTTGTAGTGTATCATTGAAAATACCTTATAATATAACGTAATATGCAGTGTATCATTGAAAATATCTTATAATGTATCGTAATGTGCAGTGTATCATTGAAAATACCTTATAATATAACGTAATACGCAGTGTATCATTGAAAATACCTTATAATATAACGTAATATGCAGTGTATCATTGAAAATACCTGATAATATATCGTAAGTTGTAGTGTATCCTCGAAAATACCTTATAATATAACGTAATATGCAGTGTATCATTGAAAATACCATATAATATATCGTAATATGCAGTGTATCATTGAAAATACCTTATAATATAACGTAATATGCAGTGTATCATTGAAAATTCCTTATAATATAACGGAATATGCAGTGTATCATTGAAAATACCTTATAATATATAGTGGTTTACCATTGAAAATACCTTATAATATAACGTAATATGCAGTGTAACATTGAAAATGCCTTATAATATAACGTAATACGCAGTGTATCATTGAAAATACCTTATAATATAACGTAATATGCAGTGTATCATTGAAAATAACTTATAATATAACGTAATATGCAGTGTATCATTGATAATACCTGATAATATATCGTAATATGCAGTGTATCATTGAAAATACCTTATAATATATAGTAGTTTACCATTGAAAATACCTTATAATATAACGTAATATGCAGTGTATCATTGAAAATACCTTATAATATAACGTAATATGCAGTGTATCATGGAAAATACCTTATAATATAACGTAATATGCAGTGTATCATTGAAAATAACTTATAATATAACGTAATATGCAGTGTATCATTGATAATACCTGATAATATATCGTAATATGCAGTGTATCATTGAAAATACCTTATAATATATAGTAGTTTACCATTGAAAATACCTTATAATATAACGTAATATGCAGTGTATCATTGAAAATACCTTATAATATAACGTAATATGCAGTGTATCATGGAAAATACCTTATAATATAACGTAATAAGCAGTGTATCATTGAAAATACCTTATAATGTATCATTGAAAATACCATATAGTATATCGTAATATGCAGTGTATCGTTGAAAATACCTTATGATATAACGTAATATGCAGTGTAACATTGAAAATACCTTATAATATAACGTAATATGCAGTGTATCATTGAAAATACCTTATAATATATAGTGGTTTACCATTGAAAATACCTTATAATATAACGTAATATGCAGTGTATCATTGAAAATACCTTATAATATAACATAATACGCAGTGTATCATTGAAAATACCTTATAATATAACGTAATATGCAGTGTATCATTGAAAATACCTTATAATATAACGTAATATCCAGTGTATCACTGAAAATACCTTATAATATAACGTAATATGCAGTGTATCATTGAAAATATCTTATAATATAACGTAATTGGTGGTGTATCATTGAAAATACCTTATAATATAACGTAATATTCAGTGTATCATTGAAAATACCTTATAATATATCGTAATTTGTAGTGTATCATTGAAAATACCTTACAATATAACGAAATATGCAGTATATCATTCAAAATACCTTATAATGTATCGTAAATTCTAGTGTATCATTGAAAATACCTTATAATATAACGTAATACGCAGTGTATCATTGAAAATAATTTATAATATATCGTAATTTGTAGTGTATCACTGAAAATACCTTATAATATAACGTAATATGCAGTGTATCATTGAAAATACTTTATAATATATCGTAATTTGTAGTGTATCATTGAAAATACCTTATGATGTAACGTAATTTGTAGTGTATCAGTGAAAATACCTTATAATATAACGTAATATGCAGTGTATCACTGAAAATACCTTGTAATATAAGGTAATATGCAGTGTATCATTGAAAATATCTTATAATATATCGTAGTTTATCATTGAAAATACCTTATAATATAAAGTAATATGCACTGTATCATTGAAAATACCTTATAATATAACGTAATATACATTGTTTCATTGAAAATACCTTATAATATAACGTAATATGCAGTGTATCATTGAAAATATCTTATAATATACCGTAGTTTATCATTGAAAATACCTTATAATATAACGAAATATGCAGTATAACATTGAAAATACCTTATAATGTATCGTAATTTCTAGTGTATCATTGAAAATATCTTATAATATATCGTAGTTTATCATTGAAAATACCTTATAATATAAAGTAATATGCACTGTATCATTGAAAATACCTTATAATATAACGTAATATTCAGTGTATCATTGAAAATACCTTATAATATATCGTAATTTGTAGTGTATCATTGAAAATACCTTACAATATACCGAAATATGCAGTATATCATTCAAAATACATTATAATGTATCGTAAATTCTAGTGTATCATTGAAAATACCTTATAATATAACGTAATACGCAGTGTATCATTGAAAATAATTTATAATATATCGTAATTTGTAGTGTATCACTGAAAATACCCTATAATATAACGTAATATGCAGTGTATCATTGAAAATACTTTATAATATATCGTAATTTGTAGTGTATCATTGAAAATACCTTATGATGTAACGTAATTTGTAGTGTATCAGTGAAAATACCTTATAATATAACGTAATATGCAGTGTATCACTGAAAATACCTTGTAATATAAGGTAATATGCAGTGTATCATTGAAAATATCTTATAATATATCGTAGTTTATCATTGAAAATACCTTATAATATAAAGTAATATGCAGTGTATCATTGAAAATACCTTATAATATAACGTAATATGCAGTGTATCATTGAAAATACCTTATAATATAACATAATATGCAGTGTATCATTGAAAATACCTTATAATATAACGTAATATGCAGTGTATCATTGAAAATACCATATAATATATAGTAATATGCAGTGTATCATTGAAAATACCTTATAATATTTAGTTGTTTACCATTGAAAATACCTTATAATATAACGTAATATGCAGTGTAACATTGAAAATGCCTTATAATATAACGTAATACGCAGTGTATCATTGAAAATACCTTATAAAAATAACGTAATATGCAGTGTATCATCGAAAATACCTTATAATGTATCATTGAAAATACCATATAGTATATCGTAATATGCAGTGTATCGTTGGAAATACCTTATGATATAACGTAATATGCAGTGTAACATTGAAAATACCTTATAATATAACGTAATATGCACTGTATCATTGAAAATACCTTATAATATAACGTAATATGCAGTGTATCATTGAAAATACCTGATAATATATCGTAATATGCAGTGTATCATTGAAAATACCATATAATATATAGTAATATGCAGTGTATCATTGAAAATACCTTATAATATTTAGTTGTTTACCATTGAAAATACCTTATAATATAACGTAATATGCAGTGTAACATTGAAAATGCCTTATAATATAACGTAATACGCAGTGTATCATTGAAAATACCTTATAATATAACGTAATATGCAGGGTATCATTGAAAATACCTGATAATATATCGTAAGTTGTAGTGTATCCTCGAAAATACCTTATAATATAACGTAATATGCAGTTTATCATTGAAAGTACCATATAATATATCGTAATTTGTAGTGTATTATTGAAAATACCTTATAATATAACGTAATATGCAGTGTATCATTGAAAATACCTTATAATATAACGTAATATGCAGTGTATCATTGAAAATACCTTATAATATATAGTAGTTTACCATTGAAAATACCTTATAATATAACGTAATATGCAGTGTATCATTGAAAATACCGTATGATATAACGTAATATGCAGTGTAACATTGTAAATACCATATAATATAACGTAATATGCAGTACATCATTGAAAATACCTTATAATATAACGTAATATGCAGTGTATCATTGAAAATAGCTGATAATATATCGTAATTTGTAGTATATTCTCGAAAATACCTTATAATATAACGTAATATGCAGTGTAACATTGCAAATACCATATAATATAACGTAATATGCAGTATATCATTGAAAATACCTTATAATATAACGTAATATGCAGTGTATCATTGAAAATAGCTGATAATATATCGTAATTTGTAGTATATCCTCGAAAATACCTTATAATATAACGTAATATGCAGTGTATCATTGAAAATACCTAATGATATAACGTAATATGCACATGTATCATTGAAAATACCTTTTAATATAACGTAATATGCAGTGTATCATTGAAAATACCTTATAATATAACGTAATATGCAGTGTATCATTGAAAATACCTTATGATATAACGTACAATGCAGTGTATCATTGAAAATACCTTATAATATAACATAATATGCAGTGTATCATTGAAAATACCTTATAATATAACATAATATGCAGAGTATCATTGAAAATACCTTATAATATAACGTAATGTGCAGTGTATCATTGAAAATACCATATAATATATAGTAATATGCAGTGTATCATTGAAAATACCTTATAATATATAGTTGTTTACCATTGAAAATACCTTATAATATAACGTAATATGCAGTGTAACATTGAAAATGCCTTATAATATAACGTAATACGCAGTGTATCATTGAAAATACCTTATAAAAATAACGTAATATGCAGTGTATCATCGAAAATACCTTATAATGTATCATTGAAAATACCATATAGTATATCGTAATATGCAGTGTATCGTTGAAAATACCTTATGATATAACGTAATATGCAGTGTAACATTGAAAATACCTTATAATATAACCTAATATGCAGTGTATCATTGAAAATACCTGATAATATATCGTAAGTTGTAGTGTATCCTCGAAATACCTTATAATATAACGTAATATGCAGTGTATCATTGAAAATACCTTATAATATATAGTAGTTTACCATTGAAAATACCTTATAATATAACGTAATATGCAGTGTATCATTGAAAATACCTTATAATATAACGTAATATGCAGTGTATCATTGAAAATACCTTATAATATAACGTAATATGCAGTGTATCATGGAAAATACCTTATAATATAACGTAATAAGCAGTGTATCATTGAAATTACCTTATAATATATAGTAGTTTACCATTGAAAATACCTTATAAAATAACGTAATATGCAGTGTATCATTGAAAATGCCTTATAATATATCGTAATTTGTAGTGTATTATTGAAAATACCTTATAATATAACGTAATATGCATTGTATCATTGAAAATATCTTATAATGTATCGTAATGTGCAGTGTATCATTGAAAATACCTTATAATATAACGTAATACGCAGTGTATCATTGAAAATACCTTATAATATAACGTAATATGCAGTGTATCATTGAAAATACCTGATAATATATCGTAAGTTGTAGTGTATCCTCGAAAATACCTTATAATATAACGTAATATGCAGTGTATCATTGAAAATACCATATAATATATCGTAATATGCAGTGTATCATTGAAAATACCTTATAATATAACGTAATATGCAGTGTATCATTGAAAATTCCTTATAATATAACGGAATATGCAGTGTATCATTGAAAATACCTTATAATATATAGTGGTTTACCATTGAAAATACCTTATAATATAACGTAATATGCAGTGTAACATTGAAAATGCCTTATAATATAACGTAATACGCAGTGTATCATTGAAAATACCTTATAATATAACGTAATATGCAGTGTATCATTGAAAATAACTTATAATATAACGTAATATGAAGTGTATCATTGATAATACCTGATAATATAACGTAATATGCAGTGTATCATTGAAAATACCTTATAATATATAGTAGTTTACCATTGAAAATACCTTATAATATAACGTAATATGCAGTGTATCATTGAAAATACCTTATAATATAACGTAATATGCAGTGTATCATGGAAAATACCTTATAATATAACGTAATAAGCAGTGTATCATTGAAATTACCTTATAATGTATCATTGAAAATACCATATAGTATATCGTAATATGCAGTGTATCGTTGAAAATACCTTATGATATAACGTAATATGCAGTGTAACATTGAAAATACCTTATAATATAACGTAATATGCAGTGTATCATTGAAAATACCTTATAATATATAGTGGTTTACCATTGAAAATACCTTATAATATAACGTAATATGCAGTGTAACATTGAAAATGCCTTATAATATAACGTAATACGCAGTGTATCATTGAAAATACCTTATAATATAACGTAATATGCAGTGTATCATTGAAAATACCTGATAATATATCGTAAGTTGTAGTGTATCCTCGAAATACCTTATAATATAACGTAATATGCAGTGTATCATTGAAAATACCTTATAATATATAGTAGTTTACCATTGAAAATACCTTATAATATAACGTAATATGCAGTGTATCATTGAAAATACCTTATAATATATAGTAGTTTACCATTGAAAATACCTTATAATATAACGTAATATGCAGTGTATCATTGAAAATACCTTATAATATAACGTAATATGCAGTGTATCATTGAAAATACCTTATAATATAACGTAATATGCAGTGTATCATGGAAAATACCTTATAATATAACGTAATAAGCAGTGTATCATTGAAATTACCTTATAATATATAGTAGTTTACCATTGAAAATACCTTATAAAATAACGTAATATGCAGTGTATCATTGAAAATGCCTTATAATATATCGTAATTTGTAGTGTATTATTGAAAATACCTTATAATATAACGTAATATGCATTGTATCATTGAAAATATCTTATAATGTATCGTAATGTGCAGTGTATCATTGAAAATACCTTATAATATAACGTAATATGCAGTGTATCATTGAAAATACCTTATAATATAACGTAATATGCAGTGTATCATTGAAAATACCTGATAATATATCGTAAGTTGTAGTGTATCCTCGAAAATACCTTATAATATAACGTAATATGCAGTGTATCATTGAAAATACCATATAATATATCGTAATATGCAGTGTATCATTGAAAATACCTTATAATATAACGTAATATGCAGTGTATCATTGAAAATACCTTATAATATAACGTAATATGCAGTGTATCATTGAAAATACCTTATAATATATAGTGGTTTACCATTGAAAATACCTTATAATATAACGTAATATGCAGTGTATCATTGAAAATGCCTTATAATATAACGTAATACGCAGTGTATCATTGAAAATACCTTATAATATAACGTAATATGCAGTGTATCATTGAAAATAACTTATAATATAACGTAATATGCAGTGTATCATTGATAATACCTGATAATATATCGTAATATGCAGTGTATCATTGAAAATACCTTATAATATATAGTAGTTTACCATTGAAAATACCTTATAATATAACGTAATATGCAGTGTATCATTGAAAATACCTTATAATATAACGTAATATGCAGTGTATCATGGAAAATACCTTATAATATAACGTAATAAGCAGTGTATCATTGAAATTACCTTATAATGTATCATTGAAAATACCATATAGTATATCGTAATATGCAGTGTATCGTTGAAAATACCTTATGATATAACGTAATATGCAGTGTAACATTGAAAATACCTTATAATATAACGTAATATGCAGTGTATCATTGAAAATACCTTATAATATATAGTAGTTTACCATTGAAAATACCTTATAATATAACGTAATATGCAGTGTAACATTGAAAATGCCTTATAATATAACGTAATACGCAGTGTATCATTGAAAATACCTTATAATATAACGTAATATGCAGTGTATCATTGAAAATACCTGATAATATATCGTAAGTTGTAGTGTATCCTCGAAATACCTTATAATATAACGTAATATGCAGTGTATCATTGAAAATACCTTATAATATATAGTAGTTTACCATTGAAAATACCTTATAATATAACGTAATATGCAGTGTATCATTGAAAATACCTTATAATATATAGTAGTTTACCATTGAAAATACCTTATAATATAACGTAATATGCAGTGTATCATTGAAAATACCTTATAATATAACGTAATATGCAGTGTATCATTGAAAATACCTTATAATATAACGTAATATGCAGTGTATCATGGAAAATACCTTATAATATAACGTAATAAGCAGTGTATCATTGAAATTACCTTATAATATATAGTAGTTTACCATTGAAAATACCTTATAAAATAACGTAATATGCAGTGTATCATTGAAAATGCCTTATAATATATCGTAATTTGTAGTGTATTATTGAAAATACCTTATAATATAACGTAATATGCATTGTATCATTGAAAATATCTTATAATGTATCGTAATGTGCAGTGTATCATTGAAAATACCTTATAATATAACGTAATACGCAGTGTATCATTGAAAATACCTTATAATATAACGTAATATGCAGTGTATCATTGAAAATACCTGATAATATATCGTAAGTTGTAGTGTATCCTCGAAAATACCTTATAATATAACGTAATATGCAGTGTATCATTGAAAATACCATATAATATATCGTAATATGCAGTGTATCATTGAAAATACCTTATAATATAACGTAATATGCAGTGTATCATTGAAAATTCCTTATAATATAACGGAATATGCAGTGTATCATTGAAAATACCATATAATATATAGTGGTTTACCATTGAAAATACCTTATAATATAACGTAATATGCAGTGTAACATTGAAAATGCCTTATAATATAACGTAATACGCAGTGTATCATTGAAAATACCTTATAATATAACGTAATATGCAGTGTATCATTGAAAATAACTTATAATATAACGTAATATGCAGTGTATCATTGATAATACCTGATAATATATCGTAATATGCAGTGTATCATTGAAAATACCTTATAATATATAGTAGTTTACCATTGAAAATACCTTATAATATAACGTAATATGCAGTGTATCATTGAAAATACCTTATAATATAACGTAATATGCAGTGTAACATTGAAAATACCTTATAATATAACGTAATAAGCAGTGTATCATTGAAATTACCTTATAATGTATCATTGAAAATACCTTATAGTATATCGTAATATGCAGTGTATCGTTGAAAATACCTTATGATATAACGTAATATGCAGTGTAACATTGAAAATACCTTATAATATAACGTAATATGCAGTGTATCATTGAAAATACCTTATAATATATAGTAGTTTACCATTGAAAATACCTTATAATATAACGTAATATGCAGTGTAACATTGAAAATGCCTTATAATATAACGTAATACGCAGTGTATCATTGAAAATACCTTATAATATAACGTAATATGCAGTGTATCATTGAAAATACCTGATAATATATCGTAAGTTGTAGTGTATCCTCGAAATACCTTATAATATAACGTAATATGCAGTGTATCATTGAAAATACCTTATAATATATAGTAGTTTACCATTGAAAATACCTTATAATATAACGTAATATGCAGTGTATCATTGAAAATAACTTATAATATAACGTAATATGCAGTGTATCATTGAAAATACCTTATGATATAACGTAATATGCAGTGTAACATTGAAAATACCTTATAATATAACGTAATATGCATTGTATCATTGAAAATGCCTTATAATATAACGTAATACGCAGTGTATCATTGAAAATACCTTATAATATAACGTAATATGCAGTGTATCATTGAAAATACCTGATAATATATCGTAATATGCAGTGTATCATTGAAAATTCCTTATAATATATCGTAATTTGTAGTGTATTATTGAAAATACCTGATAATATATCGTAATATGCAGTGTATCATTGAAAATTCCTTATAATATATCGTAATTTGTAGTGTATTATTGAAAATACCTTATAATATAACGTAATATGCATTGTATCATTGAAAATATCTTATAATGTATCGTAATGTGCAGTGTATCATTGAAAATACCTTATAATATAACGTAATACGCAGTGTATCATTGAAAATACCTTATAATATAACGTAATATGCCGTGTATCATTGAAAATACCTTATAATATATAGTGGTTTACCATTGAAAATACCTTATAATATAACGTAATATGCAGTGTAACATTGAAAATGCCTTATAATATAACGTAATACGCAGTGTATCATTGAAAATACCTTATAATATAACGTAATATGCAGTGTATCATTGAAAATACCTGATAATATATCGTAAGTTGTAGTGTATCCTCGAAATACCTTATAATATAACGTAATATGCAGTGTATCATTGAAAATACCTTATAATATATAGTAGTTTACCATTGAAAATACCTTATAATATAACGTAATATGCAGTGTATCATTGAAAATAACTTATAATATAACGTAATATGCAGTGTATCATTGAAAATACCTTATGATATAACGTAATATGCAGTGTAACATTGAAAATACCTTATAATATAACGTAATATGCAGTGTATCATTGAAAATACCTTATAAAAATAACGTAATATGCAGTGTATCATTGAAAATTCCTTATAATATATCGTAATTTGTAGTGTATTATTGAAAATACCTTATAATATAACGTAATATGCAGTGTATCATTGAAAATACCTTATAATATAACGTAATATGCAGTGTATCATTGAAAATACCTTATAATATATAGTAGTTTACCATTGAAAATACCTTATAATATAACGTAATATGCAGTGTATCATTGAAAATACCTTATAATATATCGTAATATGCATTGTATCATTGAAAATACCTTATAATGTATCGTAATGTGCAGTGTATCATTGAAAATACCTTATAATATAACGTAATATGCATTGTATCATTGAAAATACCTTATAATGTATCGTAATGTGCAGTGTATCATTGAAAATACCTTATAATATAACGTAATATGCAGTGTATCATTGAAAACACCTGATAATATTTCGTAAGTTGTAGTGTATCCTCGAAAATACCTTATAATATAACGTAATATGCAGTGTATCATTGAAAATACCATATAATATATCGTAATTTGTAGTGTATTATGGAAAATACCTTATAATATAACGTAATATGCAGTGTATCATGGAAAATACCTTATAATATAACGTAATATGCAGCGTATCTTTGAAAATACCTTATAATATATAGTAGTTTACCATTGAAAATACCTTATATTATAACGTAATATGCAGTGTAACATTGAAAATACCTTATAATATAACGTAATATGCAGTGTATCATTGAAAATACCTTATAATATAACATAATATGCAGTGTATCATTGAAAATACCTTATAATATAACATAATATGCAATTTATCATTGAAAATACCTTATAATATAACGTAATATGTAGTGTATCATTGAAAATACCATATAATATATCGTAATTTGCAGTGTATTATTGAAAATACCTTATAATATAACGTAATATGCAGTGTATCATTGAAAACACCTGATAATATTTCGTAAGTTGTAGTGTATCCTCGAAAATACCTTATAATATAACGTAATATGCAGTGTATCATTGAAAATACCATATAATATATCGTAATTTGTAGTGTATTATTGAAAATACCTTATAATATAACGTAATATGCAGTGTATCATGGAAAATACCTTATAATATAACGTAATATGCAGCGTATCATTGAAAATACCTTATAATATATAGTAGTTTACCATTGAAAATACCTTATATTATAACGTAATATGCAGTGTAACATTGAAAATGCCTTATAATATAACGTAATACGTAGTGTATCATTGAAAATACCTTATAAAAATAACGTAATATGCAGTGTATCATTGAAAATACAATACCTTATAATATAACGTAATATGCAGTGTATCATTGAAAATACCTGATAATATATCGTAAGTTGTAGTGTATCCTCGAAAATACCTTATAATATAACGTAATATGCAGTGTATCATTGAAAATACCATATAATATATCGTAATATGCAGTGTATCATTGAAAATACCTTATTATATAACGTAATATGCAGTGTATCATTGAAAATTCCTTATAATATAACGTAATATGCAGTGTATCATTGAAAATACCTTATAATATAACGTAATATGCAGTGTATCATTGAAAATACCTGATAATATATCGTAAGTTGTAGTGTATCATTGAAAATACCATATAATATATCGTAATTTGTAGTGTATTATTGAAAATACCTTATAATATAACGTAATATGCAGTGTATCATTGAAAATACCTGATAATATATCGTAAGTTGTAGTGTATCCTCGAAAATACCTTATAATATAACGAAATATGCAGTGTATCATTGAAAATACCATATAATATATCGTAATTTGTAGTGTATTATTGAAAATACCTTATAATATAACGTAATATGCAGTGTATCATGGAAAATACCTTATAATATAACGTAATATGCAGCGTATCATTGAAAATACCTTATAATATATAGTAGTTTACCATTGAAAATACCTTATATTATAACGTAATATGCAGTGTAACATTGAAAATGCCTTATAATATAACGTAATACGTAGTGTATCATTGAAAATACCTTATAAAAATAACGTAATATGCAGTGTATCATCGAAAATACCTTATAATATAACGTAATATGCAGTGTATCATTGAAAATACCTGATAATATATCGTAAGTTGTAGTGTATCCTCGAAAATACCTTATAATATAACGTAATATGCAGTGTATCATTGAAAACACCTGATAATATTTCGTAAGTTGTAGTGTATCCTCGAAAATACCTTATAATATAAAGTAATATGCAGTGTATCATTGAAAATACCATATAATATATCGTAATTTGTAGTGTATTATTGAAAATACCTTATAATATAACGTAATATGCAGTGTATCATGGAAAATACCTTATAATATAACGTAATATGCAGCGTATCATTGAAAATACCTTATAATATATAGTAGTTTACCATTGAAAATACCTTATATTATAACGTAATATGCAGTGTAACATTGAAAATGCCTTATAATATAACGTAATACGTAGTGTATCATTGAAAATACCTTATAAAAATAACGTAATATGCAGTGTATCATTGAAAATACAATACCTTATAATATAACGTAATATGCAGTGTATCATTGAAAATACCTGATAATATATCGTAAGTTGTAGTGTATCCTCGAAAATACCTTATAATATAACGTAATATGCAGTGTATCATTGAAAATACCATATAATATATCGTAATATGCAGTGTATCATTGAAAATACCTTATTATATAACGTAATATGCAGTGTATCATTGAAAATACCTTATAATATAACGTAATATGCAGTGTATCATTGAAAATACCTTATAATATAACGTAATATGCAGTGTATCATTGAAAATACCTGATAATATATCGTAAGTTGTAGTGTATCATTGAAAATACCATATAATATATCGTAATTTGTAGTGTATTATTGAAAATACCTTATAATATAACGTAATATGCAGTGTATCATTGAAAATACCTGATAATATATCGTAAGTTGTAGTGTATCCTCGAAAATACCTTATAATATAACGTAATATGCAGTGTATCATTGAAAATACCATATAATATATCGTAATTTGTAGTGTATTATTGAAAATACCTTATAATATAACGTAATATGCAGTGTATCATGGAAAATACCTTATAATATAACGTAATATGCAGCGTATCATTGAAAATACCTTATAATATATAGTAGTTTACCATTGAAAATACCTTATATTATAACGTAATATGCAGTGTAACATTGAAAATGCCTTATAATATAACGTAATACGTAGTGTATCATTGAAAATACCTTATAAAAATAACGTAATATGCAGTGTATCATTGCAAATACCTTATAATATAACGTAATATGCAGTGTATCATTGAAAATACCTGATAATATATCGTAAGTTGTAGTGTATCCTCGAAAATACCTTATAATATAACGTAATATGCAGTGTATCATTGAAAATACCATATAATATATCGTAATATGCAGGGTATCATTGAAAATACCTTATTATATAACGTAATATGCAGTGTATCATTGAAAATTCCTTATAATATAACGTAATATGCAGTGTATCATTGAAAATACCTTATAATATATAGTAGTTTACAATTAAAAATACATTATAATATAACGTAATATGCAGTGTAACATTGAAAATGCCTTATAATATAACGTAATACGCAGTGTATCATTGAAAATACCTTATAATATAACGTAATATGCAGTGTATCATTGAAAATACCTGATAATATATCGTATGTTGTAGTGTATCCTCGAAAATACCTTATAATATAACGTAATATGCAGTGTATCATTGAAAATACCTTATAATATATAGTAGTTTACCATTGAAAATACCTTATAATATAACGTAATATGCAGTGTATCATTGAAAATACCTTATAATATATAGTAGTTTACCATTGTAAATACCTTATAATATAACGTAATATGCAGTGTATCATTGAAAATACCTTATGATATAACGTAATATGCAGTGTAACATTGAAAATACCTTATAATATAACGTAATATGCAGCGTATCATTGAAAATACCTTATAATATATAGTAGTTTACCATTGAAAATACCTTATATTATAACGTAATATGCAGTGTAACATTGAAAATGCCTTATAATATAACGTAATACGTAGTGTATCATTGAAAATACCTTATAAAAATAACGTAATATGCAGTGTATCATTGAAAATACAATACCTTATAATATAACGTAATATGCAGTGTATCATTGAAAATACCTGATAATATATCGTAAGTTGTAGTGTATCCTCGAAAATACCTTATAATATAACGTAATATGCAGTGTATCATTGAAAATACCATATAATATATCGTAATATGCAGTGTATCATTGAAAATACCTTATTATATAACGTAATATGCAGTGTATCATTGAAAATTCCTTATAATATAACGTAATATGCAATGTATCATTGAAAATACCTTATAATATAACGTAATATGCAGTGTATCATTGAAAATACCTGATAATATATCGTAAGTTGTAGTGTACCCTCGAAAATACCTTATAATATAACGTAATATGCAGTGTATCATTGAAAATACCTTATAATATATAGTAGTTTACCATTGAAAATACCTTATAATATAACGTAATATGCAGTGTATCATTGAAAATACCTTATAATATATAGTAGTTTACCATTGAAAATACCTTATAATATAACGTAATATGCAGTGTATCATTGAAAATACCTTATAATATAACGTAATATGCAGTGTATCATTGAAAATACCTTATGATATAACGTAATATGCAGTGTAACATTGAAAATACCTTATAATATAACGTAATATGCAGCGTATCATTGAAAATACCTTATAATATATAGTAGTTTACCATTGAAAATACCTTATATTATAACGTAATATGCAGTGTAACATTGAAAATGCCTTATAATATAACGTAATACGTAGTGTATCATTGAAAATACCTTATAAAAATAACGTAATATGCAGTGTATCATTGAAAATACAATACCTTATAATATAACGTAATATGCAGTGTATCATTGAAAATACCTGATAATATATCGTAAGTTGTAGTGTATCCTCGAAAATACCTTATAATATAACGTAATATGCAGTGTATCATTGAAAATACCATATAATATATCGTAATATGCAGTGTATCATTGAAAATACCTTATTATATAACGTAATATGCAGTGTATCATTGAAAATTCCTTATAATATAACGTAATATGCAATGTATCATTGAAAATACCTTATAATATAACGTAATATGCAGTGTATCATTGAAAATACCTGATAATATATCGTAAGTTGTAGTGTACCCTCGAAAATACCTTATAATATAACGTAATATGCAGTGTATCATTGAAAATACCATATAATATATCGTAATATGCAGTGTATCATTGAAAATACCTTATAATATAACGTAATATGCAGTGTATCATTGAAAATTCCTTATAATATAACGGAATATGCAGTGTATCATTGAAAATACCTTATAATATATAGTGGTTTACCATTGAAAATACCTTATAATATAACGTAATATGCAGTGTAACATTGAAAATGCCTTATAATATAACGTAATACGCAGTGTATCATTGAAAATACCTTATAATATAACGTAATATGCAGTGTATCATTGAAAATACCTGATAATATATCGTAAGTTGTAGTGTATCCTCGAAAATACCTTATAATATAACGTAATATGCAGTGTATCATTGAAAATACCTTATAATATATAGTAGATTATCATTGAAAATACCTTATAATATAACGTAATATGCAATGTATCATTGAAAATACCTTATAATATAACGTAATATTCAGTGTATCATTGAAAATACCTTATGATATAACGTAATATGCAGTGTAACATTGAAATTACCTTATAATATAACGTAATATGCAGTGAATCATTGAAAATTCCTTATAATATAACGGAATATGCAGTGTATCATTGAAAATACCATATAATATATCGTAATATGCAGTGTATCATTGAAAATACCTTATTATATAACGTAATATGCAGTGTATCATTGAAAATTCCTTATAATATAACGTAATATGCAGTGTATCATTGAAAATACCTTATAATATATAGTAGTTTACCATTGAAAATACCTTATAATATAACGTAATATGCAGTGTAACATTGAAAATGCCTTATAATATAACGTAATACGCAGTGTATCATTGAAAATACCTTATAATATAACGTAATATGCAGTGTATCATTGAAAATACCTGATAATATATCGTAAGTTGTAGTGTATCCTCGAAAATACCTTATAATATAACGTAATATGCAGTGTATCATTGAAAATACCATATAATATATCGTAATATGCAGTGTATCATTGAAAATACCTTATAATATAACGTAATATGCAGTGTATCATTGAAAATTCCTTATAATATAACGGAATATGCAGTGTATCATTGAAAATACCTTATAATATATAGTGGTTTACCATTGAAAATACCTTATAATATAACGTAATATGCAGTGTAACATTGAAAATGCCTTATAATATAACGTAATACGCAGTGTATCATTGAAAATACCTTATAATATAACGTAATATGCAGTGTATCATTGAAAATACCTGATAATATATCGTAAGTTGTAGTGTATCCTCGAAAATACCTTATAATATAACGTAATATGGAGTGTATCATTGAAAATACCTTATAATATATAGTAGATTATCATTGAAAATACCTTATAATATAACGTAATATGCAATGTATCATTGAAAATACCTTATAATATAACGTAATATTCAGTGTATCATTGAAAATACCTTATGATATAACGTAATATGCAGTGTAACATTGAAAATGACTTATAATATAACGTAATACGCAGTGTATCATTGAAAATACCTTATAAAAATAACGTAATATGCAGTGTATCATTGAAAATTCCTTATAATATATCGTAATTTGTAGTGTATTATTGAAAATACCTTATAATATAACGTAATATGCAGTGTATCATTGAAAATACCTTATAATATAACGTAATATGCAGTGTATCATTGAAAATACCTTATAATATATAGTAGTTTACCATTGAAAATACCTTATAATATAACGTAATATGCAGTGTATCATTGAAAATACCTTATAATATAACGTAATATGCAGTGTAACATTGAAAATGACTTATAATATAACGTAATACGCAGTGTATCATTGAAAATACCTTATAATATAACGTAATATGCAGTGTATCATTGAAAATACCTGATAATATATCGTAAGTTGTAGTGTATCCTCGAAAATACCTTATAATATAACGTAATATGCAGTGTATCATTGAAAATACCTTATAATATATAGTAGATTATCATTGAAAATACCTTATAATATAACGTAATATGCAATGTATCATTGAAAATACCTTATAATATAACGTAATATTCAGTGTATCATTGAAAATACCTTATGATATAACGTAATATGCAGTGTAACATTGAAATTACCTTATAATATAACGTAATATGCAGTGAATCATTGAAAATTCCTTATAATATAACGGAATATGCAGTGTATCATTGAAAATACCTTATAATATATAGTAGTTTACCATTGAAAATACCTTATAATATAACGTAATATGCAGTGTAACATTGAAAATGACTTATAATATAACGTAATACGCAGTGTATCATTGAAAATACCTTATAATATAACGTAATATGCAGTGTATCATTGAAAATACCTTATAATATATAGTAGTTTACCATTGAAAATACCTTATAATATAACGTAATATGCAGTGTATCATTGAAAATACCTTATAATATAACGTAATATGCAGTGTATCATTGAAAATACCTTATGATATGACGTAATATGCAGTGTAACATTGAAAATACCTTATAATATAACGTAATATGCATTGTATCATTGAAAATACCTTATAATGTATCGTAATGTGCAGTGTATCATTGAAAATACCTTATAATATAACGTAATATGCAGTGTATCATTGAAAATACCTTATAATATAACGTAATATGCAGTGTATCATTGAAAATACCTTATAATATAACATAATATGCAATTTATCATTGAAAATACCTTATAATATATCGTAATATGCAGTGTATCATTGAAAATACCTTATAATATAACATAATATGCAGTGTATCCTCGAAAATACCTTATAATATAACGTAATATGCAGTGTATCATTGAAAATACCATACAATATATCGTAATTTGTAGTGTATTATTGAAAATACCTTATAATATAACGGAATATGCAGTGTATCATTGAAAATACCTTATAATATATAGTAGTTTACCATTGAAAATACTTATAATATAACGTAATATGCAGTGTAACATTGAAAATGCCTTATAATATAACGTAATACGCAGTGTATCATTGAAAATACCTTATAATATATCGTAATTTGTAGTGTATTATTGAAAATACCTTATAATATAACGTAATATGCAGTGTATCATGTAAAATACCTTATAATATAACGTAATAAGCAGTGTATCATTGAAATTACCTTATAATATATAGTAGTTTACCATTGAAAATACCTTATAATATAACGTAATATGCAGTGTAACATTGAAAATGCCTTATAATTTAACGTAATACGTAGTGTATCATTGAAAATACCTTATAAAAATAACGTAATATGCAGTGTAACATTGAAAATACCTTATAATATAACGTAATATGCAGTGTATCATTGAAAATACCTTATAATATATAGTAGTTTACCATTGAAAATACCTTATAATATAACGTAATATGCAGTGTATCATTGAAAATACCTTATAATATATAGTAGTTTACCATTGAAAATACCTTATAATATAACGTAATATGCTGTGTATCATTGAAAATACCTTATAATATAACGTAATATGCAGTGTATCCTCGAAAATACCTTATAATATAACGTAATATGCAGTGTATCATTGAAAATACCATATAATATATCGTAATATGCAGTGTATCATTGAAAATACCTTATAATATATCGTAATATGCAGTGTATCATTGAAAATACCTTATAATATATCGTAATATGCAGTGTATCATTGAAAATACCTTATAATATATAGTGGTTTACCATTGAAAATACCTTATAATATAACGTAATATGCAGTGTAACATTGAAAATGACTTATAATATAACGTAATACGCAGTGTATCATTGAAAATACCTTATAATATAACGTAATATGCAGTGTATCATTGAAAATACCTGATAATATATCGTAAGTTGTAGTGTATCCTCGAAAATACCTTATAATATAACGTAATATGCAGTGTATCATTGAAAATACCTTATAATATATAGTAGTTTACCATTGAAAATACCTTATAATATAACGTAATATGCAATGTATCATTGAAAATACCTTATAATATAACGTAATATGCAGTGTATCATTGAAAATACCTTATAATATAACGTAATATGCAGTGTAACATTGAAATTACCTTATAATATAACGTAATATGCAGTGAATCATTGAAAATTCCTTATAATATAACGGAATATGCAGTGTATCATTGAAAATACCTTATAATATATAGTAGTTTACCATTGAAAATACCTTATAATATAACATAATATGCAGTGTAACATTGAAAATGACTTATAATATAACGTAATACGCAGTGTATCATTGAAAATACCTTATAAAAATAACGTAATATGCAGTGTATCATTGAAAATACCTGATAATATATCGTAAGTTGTAGTGTATCCTCGAAAATACCTTATAATATAACGTAATATGCAGTGTATCATTGAAAATACCTTATAATATATAGTAGTTTACCATTGAAAATACCTTATAATATAACGTAATATGCAGTGTATCATTGAAAATACCTTATAATATATAGTAGTTTACCATTGAAAATACCTTATAATATAACGTAATATGCAGTGTATCATTGAAAATACCTTATAATATATAGTAGTTTACCATTGAAAATACCTTATAATATAACGTAATATGCTGTGTATCATTGAAAATACCTTATAATATAACGTAATATGCAGTGTATCCTCGAAAATACCTTATAATATAACGTAATATGCAGTGTATCATTGAAAATACCATATAATATATCGTAATATGCAGTGTATCATTGATAATACCTTATAATATATCGTAATATGCAGTGTATCATTGAAAATACCTTATAATATATCGTAATATGCAGTGTATCATTGAAAATACCTCATAATATAACGTAATATGCAGTGTATCATTGAAAATACCTTATAATATAACGTAATATGCAGTGTATCATTGAAAATACCATATAATATATCGTAATATGCAGTGTATCATTGAAAATACCTTATTATATAACGTAATATGCAGTGTATCATTGAAAATTCCTTATAATATAACGTAATATGCAGTGTATCATTGAAAATACCTTATAATATATAGTAGTTTACCATTGAAAATACCTTATAATATAACGTAATATGCAGTGTATCATTGAAAATACCTTATAATATAACGTAATATGCAGTGTATCATTGAAAATACCATATAATATATCGTAATATGCAGTGTATCATTGAAAATACCTTATAATATAACGTAATATGCAGTGTATCATTGAAAATTCCTTATAATATAACGGAATATGCAGTGTATCATTGAAAATACCTTATAATATATAGTGGTTTACCATTGAAAATACCTTATAATATAACGTAATATGCAGTGTAACATTGAAAATGCCTTATAATATAACGTAATACGCAGTGTATCATTGAAAATACCTTATAATATAACGTAATATGCAGTGTATCATTGAAAATACCTGATAATATATCGTAAGTTGTAGTGTATCCTCAAAAATACCTTATAATATAACGTAATATGCAGTGTATCATTGAAAATACCTTATAATATATAGTAGATTATCATTGAAAATACCTTATAATATAACGTAATATGCAATGTATCATTGAAAATACCTTATAATATAACGTAATATTCAGTGTATCATTGAAAATACCTTATGATATAACGTAATATGCAGTGTAACATTGAAATTACCTTATAATATAACGTAATATGCAGTGAATCATTGAAAATTCCTAATAATATAACGGAATATGCAGTGTATCATTGAAAATACCTTATAATATATAGTAGTTTACCATTGAAAATACCTTATAATATAACGTAATATGCAGTGTAACATTGAAAATGACTTATAATATAACGTAATACGCAGTGTATCATTGAAAATACCTTATAAAAATAACGTAATATGCAGTGTATCATTGAAAATTCCTTATAATATATCGTAATTGGTAGTGTATTATTGAAAATACCTTATAATATAACGTAATATGCAGTGTATCATTGAAAATACCTTAAAATATAACGTAATATGCAGTGTATCATTGAAAATACCTTATAATATATAGTAGTTTACCATTGAAAATACCTTATAATATAACGTAATATGCAGTGTATCATTGAAAATACCTTATAATATAACGTAATATGCAGTGTATCATTGAAAATACCTTATAATATAACGTAATATGCAGTGTATCATTGAAAATACCTTATAATATAACGTAATATGCAGTGTATCATTGAAAATACCTTATAATATATAGTAGTTTACCATTGAAAATACCTTATAATATAACGTAATATGCAGTGTATCATTGAAAATACCTGATAATATATCGTAAGTTGTAGTGTATCCTCGAAAATACCTTATAATATAACGTAATATGCAGTGTATCATTGAAAATACCATATAATATATCGTAATATGCAGTGTATCATTGAAAATACCTTATAATATAACGTAATATGCAGTGTATCATTGAAAATTCCTTATAATATAACGGAATATGCAGTGTATCATTGAAAATACCTTATAATATATAGTGGTTTACCATTGAAAATACCTTATAATATAACGTAATATGCAGTGTAACATTGAAAATGCCTTATAATATAACGTAATACGCAGTGTATCATTGAAAATACCTTATAATATAACGTAATATGCAGTGTATCATTGAAAATACCTGATAATATATCGTAAGTTGTAGTGTATCCTCGAAAATACCTTATAATATAACGTAATATGCAGTGTATCATTGAAAATACCTTATAATATATAGTAGATTATCATTGAAAATACCTTATAATATAACGTAATATGCAATGTATCATTGAAAATACCTTATAATATAACGTAATATTCAGTGTATCATTGAAAATACCTTATGATATAACGTAATATGCAGTGTAACATTGAAATTACCTTATAATATAACGTAATATGCAGTGAATCATTGAAAATTCCTTATAATATAACGGAATATGCAGTGTATCATTGAAAATACCTTATAATATATAGTAGTTTACCATTGAAAATACCTTATAATATATAGTAGTTTACCATTGAAAATACCTTATAATATAACGTAATATGCAGTGTAACATTGAAAATGACTTATAATATAACGTAATACGCAGTGTATCATTGAAAATACCTTATAATATAACGTAATATGCAGTGTATCATTGAAAATACCTTATAATATATAGTAGTTTACCATTGAAAATACCTTATAATATAACGTAATATGCAGTGTATCATTGAAAATACCTTATAATATAACGTAATATGCAGTGTATCATTGAAAATACCTTATGATATGACGTAATATGCAGTGTAACATTGAAAATACCTTATAATATAACGTAATATGCATTGTATCATTGAAAATACCTTATAATGTATCGTAATGTGCAGTGTATCATTGAAAATACCTTATAATAT
The DNA here is from genome assembly GCA_916610255.1 of Lasioglossum lativentre. Classification (NCBI taxonomy): domain Eukaryota; kingdom Metazoa; phylum Arthropoda; class Insecta; order Hymenoptera; family Halictidae; genus Lasioglossum; species Lasioglossum lativentre. Next base: position 40,574 of record CAKAJI010000766.1, on the reverse strand, counting down.
AACGTAATATGCAGTGTATCATTGAAAATACCTTATAATATAACATAATATGCAGTGTATCATTGAAAATACCTTATAATATAACATAATATGCAATTTATCATTGAAAATACCTTATAATATATCGTAATATGCAGTGTATCATTGAAAATACCTTATAATATAACATAATATGCAGTGTATCCTCGAAAATACCTTATAATATAACGTAATATGCAGTGTATCATTGAAAATACCATACAATATATCGTAATTTGTAGTGTATTATTGAAAATACCTTATAATATAACGGAATATGCAGTGTATCATTGAAAATACCTTATAATATATAGTAGTTTACCATTGAAAATACTTATAATATAACGTAATATGCAGTGTAACATTGAAAATGCCTTATAATATAACGTAATACGCAGTGTATCATTGAAAATACCTTATAATATATCGTAAGTTGTAGTGTATCCTCGAAAATACCTTATAATATAACGTAATATGCAGTGTATCATGTAAAATACCTTATAATATAACGTAATAAGCAGTGTATCATTGAAATTACCTTATAATATACAGTAGTTTACCATTGAAAATACCTTATAATATAACGTAATATGCAGTGTAACATTGAAAATGCCTTATAATATAACGTAATACGTAGTGTATCATTGAAAATACCTTATAAAAATAACGTAATATGCAGTGTAACATTGAAAATACCTTATAATATAACGTAATATGCAGTGTATCATTGAAAATACCTTATAATATATAGTAGTTTACCATTGAAAATACCTTATAATATAACGTAATATGCAGTGTATCATTGAAAATACCTTATAATATATAGTAGTTTACCATTGAAAATACCTTATAATATAACGTAATATGCTGTGTATCATTGAAAATACCTTATAATATAACGTAATATGCAGTGTATCCTCGAAAATACCTTATAATATAACGTAATATGCAGTGTATCATTGAAAATTCCATATAATATATCGTAATATGCAGTGTATCATTGAAAATACCTTATAATATATCGTAATATGCAGTGTATCATTGAAAATACCTTATAATATATCGTAATATGCAGTGTATCATTGAAAATACCTTATAATATATAGTGGTTTACCATTGAAAATACCTTATAATATAACGTAATATGCAGTGTAACATTGAAAATGCCTTATAATATAACGTAATACGCAGTGTATCATTGAAAATACCTTATAATATAACGTAATATGCAGTGTATCATTGAAAATACCTGATAATATATCGTAAGTTGTAGTGTATCCTCGAAAATACCTTATAATATAACGTAATATGCAGTGTATCATTGAAAATACCTTATAATATATAGTAGTTTACCATTGAAAATACCTTATAATATAACGTAATATGCAATGTATCATTGAAAATACCTTATAATATAACGTAATATGCAGTGTATCATTGAAAATACCTTATAATATAACGTAATATGCAGTGTAACATTGAAATTACCTTATAATATAACGTAATATGCAGTGAATCATTGAAAATTCCTTATAATATAACGGAATATGCAGTGTATCATTGAAAATACCTTATAATATATAGTAGTTTACCATTGAAAATACCTTATAATATAACATAATATGCAGTGTAACATTGAAAATGACTTATAATATAACGTAATACGCAGTGTATCATTGAAAATACCTTATAAAAATAACGTAATATGCAGTGTATCATTGAAAATACCTGATAATATATCGTATGTTGTAGTGTATCCTCGAAAATACCTTATAATATAACGTAATATGCAGTGTATCATTGAAAATACCTTATAATATATAGTAGTTTACCATTGAAAATACCTTATAATATATCGTAATATGCAGTGTATCATTGAAAATACCTCATAATATAACGTAATATGCAGTGTATCATTGAAAATACCTTATAATATAACGTAATATGCAGTGTATCATTGAAAATACCATATAATATATCGTAATATGCAGTGTATCATTGAAAATACCTTATTATATAACGTAATATGCAGTGTATCATTGAAAATTCCTTATAATATAACGTAATATGCAGTGTATCATTGAAAATACCTTATAATATATAGTAGTTTACCATTGAAAATACCTTATAATATAACGTAATATGCAGTGTATCATTGAAAATACCTTATAATATAACGTAATATGCAGTGTATCATTGAAAATACCATATAATATATCGTAATATGCAGTGTATCATTGAAAATACCTTATAATATAACGTAATATGCAGTGTATCATTGAAAATTCCTTATAATATAACGGAATATGCAGTGTATCATTGAAAATACCTTATAATATATAGTGGTTTACCATTGAAAATACCTTATAATATAACGTAATATGCAGTGTAACATTGAAAATGCCTTATAATATAACGTAATACGCAGTGTATCATTGAAAATACCTTATAATATAACGTAATATGCAGTGTATCATTGAAAATACCTGATAATATATCGTAAGTTGTAGTGTATCCTCAAAAATACCTTATAATATAACGTAATATGCAGTGTATCATTGAAAATACCTTATAATATATAGTAGATTATCATTGAAAATACCTTATAATATAACGTAATATGCAATGTATCATTGAAAATACCTTATAATATAACGTAATATTCAGTGTATCATTGAAAATACCTTATGATATAACGTAATATGCAGTGTAACATTGAAATTACCTTATAATATAACGTAATATGCAGTGAATCATTGAAAATTCCTAATAATATAACGGAATATGCAGTGTATCATTGAAAATACCTTATAATATATAGTAGTTTACCATTGAAAATACCTTATAATATAACGTAATATGCAGTGTAACATTGAAAATGACTTATAATATAACGTAATACGCAGTGTATCATTGAAAATACCTTATAAAAATAACGTAATATGCAGTGTATCATTGAAAATTCCTTATAATATATCGTAATTGGTAGTGTATTATTGAAAATACCTTATAATATAACGTAATATGCAGTGTATCATTGAAAATACCTTAAAATATAACGTAATATGCAGTGTATCATTGAAAATACCTTATAATATATAGTAGTTTACCATTGAAAATACCTTATAATATAACGTAATATGCAGTGTATCATTGAAAATACCTTATAATATAACGTAATATGCAGTGTATCATTGAAAATACCTTATAATATAACGTAATATGCAGTGTATCATTGAAAATACCTTATAATATAACGTAATATGCAGTGTATCATTGAAAATACCTTATAATATATAGTAGTTTACCATTGAAAATACCTTATAATATAACGTAATATGCAGTGTATCATTGAAAATACCTGATAATATATCGTAAGTTGTAGTGTATCCTCGAAAATACCTTATAATATAACGTAATATGCAGTGTATCATTGAAAATACCATATAATATATCGTAATATGCAGTGTATCATTGAAAATACCTTATAATATAACGTAATATGCAGTGTATCATTGAAAATTCCTTATAATATAACGGAATATGCAGTGTATCATTGAAAATACCTTATAATATATAGTGGTTTACCATTGAAAATACCTTATAATATAACGTAATATGCAGTGTAACATTGAAAATGCCTTATAATATAACGTAATACGCAGTGTATCATTGAAAATACCTTATAATATAACGTAATATGCAGTGTATCATTGAAAATACCTGATAATATATCGTAAGTTGTAGTGTATCCTCGAAAATACCTTATAATATAACGTAATATGCAGTGTATCATTGAAAATACCTTATAATATATAGTAGATTATCATTGAAAATACCTTATAATATAACGTAATATGCAATGTATCATTGAAAATACCTTATAATATAACGTAATATTCAGTGTATCATTGAAAATACCTTATGATATAACGTAATATGCAGTGTAACATTGAAATTACCTTATAATATAACGTAATATGCAGTGAATCATTGAAAATTCCTTATAATATAACGGAATATGCAGTGTATCATTGAAAATACCTTATAATATATAGTAGTTTACCATTGAAAATACCTTATAATATAACGTAATATGCAGTGTAACATTGAAAATGACTTATAATATAACGTAATACGCAGTGTATCATTGAAAATACCTTATAATATATAGTAGATTATCATTGAAAATACCTTATAATATAACGTAATATGCAATGTATCATTGAAAATACCTTATAATATAACGTAATATTCAGTGTATCATTGAAAATACCTTATGATATAACGTAATATGCAGTGTAACATTGAAATTACCTTATAATATAACGTAATATGCAGTGAATCATTGAAAATTCCTTATAATATAACGTAATATGCAGTGTATCATTGAAAATACCTGATAATATATCGTAAGTTGTAGTGTATCCTCGAAAATACCTTATAATATAACGTAATATGCAGTGTATCATTGAAAATACCATATAATATATCGTAATATGCAGTGTATCATTGAAAATACCTTATAATATACAGTAGTTTACCATTGAAAATACCTTATAATATAACGTAATATGCAGTGTATCATTGAAAATACCTTATAATATAACGTAATATGCAGTGTATCATGTAAAATACCTTATAATATAACGTAATAAGCAGTGTATCATTGAAATTACCTTATAATATATAGTAGTTTACCATTGAAAATACCTTATAATATAACGTAACATGCAGTGTAACATTGAAAATGCCTTATAATATAACGTAATACGCAGTGTATCATTGAAAATACCTTATAAAAATAACGTAATATGCAGTGTAACATTGAAAATACCTTATAATATAACGTAATATGCAGTGTATCATTGAAAATACCTTATAATATATAGTAGTTTACCATTGAAAATACCTTATAATATAACGTAATATGCAGTGTATCATTGAAAATACCTTATAATATATAGTAGTTTACCATTGAAAATACCTTATAATATAACGTAATATGCTGTGTATCATTGAAAATACCTTATAATATAACGTAATATGCAGTGTATCCTCGAAAATACCTTATAATATAACGTAATATGCAGTGTATCATTGAAAATACCTCATAATATAACGTAATATGCAGTGTATCATTGAAAATACCTGATAATATATCGTAAGTTGTAGTGTATCCTCGAAAATACCTTATAATATAACGTAATATGCAGTGTATCATTGAAAATACCATATAATATATCGTAATATGCAGTGTATCATTGAAAATACCTTATTATATAACGTAATATGCAGTGTATCATTGAAAATTCCTTATAATATAACGTAATATGCAGTGTATCATTGAAAATACCTTATAATATATAGTAGTTTACCATTGAAAATACCTTATAATATAACGTAATATGCAGTGTAACATTGAAAATGCCTTATAATATAACGTAATACGCAGTGTATCATTGAAAATACCTTATAATATAACGTAATATGCAGTGTATCATTGAAAATACCTGATAATATATCGTAAGTTGTAGTGTATCCTCGAAAATACCTTATAATATAACGTAATATGCAGTGTATAATTGAAAATACCATATAATATATCGTAATATGCAGTGTATCATTGAAAATACCTTATAATATAACGTAATATGCAGTGTATCATTGAAAATTCCTTATAATATAACGGAATATGCAGTGTATCATTGAAAATACCTTATAATATATAGTGGTTTACCATTGAAAATACCTTATAATATAACGTAATATGCAGTGTAACATTGAAAATACCTTATAATATAACGTAATATGCAGTGTATCATTGAAAATACCTTATAATATATAGTAGTTTACCATTGAAAATACCTGATAATATATCGTAAGTTGTAGTGTATCCTCGAAAATACCTTATAATATAACGTAATATGCAGTGTATCATTGAAAATACCTTATAATATATAGTAGTTTACCATTGAAAATACCTTATAATATAACGTAATATGCAATGTATCATTGAAAATACCTTATAATATAACGTAATATTCAGTGTGTCATTGAAAATACCTTATGATATAACGTAATATGCAGTGTAACATTGAAATTACCTTATAATATAACGTAATATGCAGTGAATCATTGAAAATTCCTTATAATATAACGGAATATGCAGTGTATCATTGAAAATACCTTATAATATATAGTAGTTTACCATTGAAAATACCTTATAATATAACATAATATGCAGTGTAACATTGAAAATGACTTATAATATAACGTAATACGCAGTGTATCATTGAAAATACCTTATAAAAATAACGTAATATGCAGTGTATCATTGAAAATACCTGATAATATATCGTATGTTGTAGTGTATCCTCGAAAATACCTTATAATATAACGTAATATGCAGTGTATCATTGAAAATACCTTATAATATATAGTAGTTTACCATTGAAAATACCTTATAATATAACGTAATATGCAGTGTATCATTGAAAATACCTTATAATATATAGTAGTTTACCATTGAAAATACCTTATAATATAACGTAATATGCAGTGTATCATTGAAAATACCTTATAATATAACGTAATATGCAGTGTATCATTGAAAATACCTTATGATATAACGTAATATGCAGTGTAACATTGAAAATACCTTATAATATAACGTAGTATGCATTGTATCATTGAAAATACCTTATAATGTATCGTAATGTGCAGTGTATCATTGAAAATACCTTATAATATAACGTAATATGCAGTGTATCATTGAAAATACCTTATAATATAACATAATATGCAGTGTATCATTGAAAATACCTTATAATATAACATAATATGCAATTTATCATTGAAAATACCTTATAATATAACATAATATGCAGTGTATCATTGAAAATACCTTATAATATAACATAATATGCAATTTATCATTGAAAATACCTTATAATATAACGTAATATGCAGTGTATCATTGAAAATACCTTATAGTATAACATAATATGCAGTGTATCCTCGAAAATACCTTATAATATAACGTAATATGCAGTGTATCATTGAAAATACCATATAATATATCGTAATTTGTAGTGTATTATTGAAAATACCTTATAATATAACGTAATATGCAGTGTATCATTGAAAATACCTTATGATATAACGTAATATGCAGTGTAACATTGAAAATACCTTATAATATAACGTAGTATGCATTGTATCATTGAAAATACCTTATAATGTATCGTAATGTGCAGTGTATCATTGAAAATACCTTATAATATAACGTAATATGCAGTGTATCATTGAAAATACCTTATAATATAACATAATATGCAGTGTATCATTGAAAATACCTTATAATATAACATAATATGCAATTTATCATTGAAAATACCTTATAATATAACATAATATGCAGTGTATCATTGAAAATACCTTATAATATAACATAATATGCAATTTATCATTGAAAATACCTTATAATATAACGTAATATGCAGTGTATCATTGAAAATACCTTATAGTATAACATAATATGCAGTGTATCCTCGAAAATACCTTATAATATAACGTAATATGCAGTGTTTCATTGAAAATACCATATAATATATCGTAATTTGTAGTGTATTATTGAAAATACCTTATAATATAACGGAATATGCAGTGTATCATTGAAAATACCTTATAATATATCGTAATTTGTAGTGTATTATTGAAAATACCTTATAATATAACGTAATATGCAGTGTATCATTGAAAATACCTTATAATATAACGTAATATGCAGTGTATCATTGAAAATACCTTATAATATATAGTAGTTTACCATTGAAAATACCTTATAATATAACGTAATATGCAGTGTATCATTGAAAATACCTTATAATATATAGTAGTTTACCATTGAAAATACCTTATAATATAACGTAATATGCTGTGTATCATTGAAAATACCTTATAATATAACGTAATATGCAGTGTATCCTCGAAAATACCTTATAATATAACGTAATATGCAGTGTATCATTGAAAATACCTTATAATATATCGTAATATGCAGTGTATCATTGATAATACCTTATAATATATCGTAATATGCAGTGTATCATTGAAAATACCTTATAATATATCGTAATATGCAGTGTATCATTGAAAATACCTTATAATATAACGTAATATGCAGTGTATCATTGAAAATACCTGATAATATATCGTAAGTTGTAGTGTATCCTCGAAAATACCTTATAATATAACGTAATATGCAGTGTATCATTGAAAATACCATATAATATATCGTAATATGCAGTGTATCATTGAAAATACCTTATTATATAACGTAATATGCAGTGTATCATTGAAAATTCCTTATAATATAACGTAATATGCAGTGTATCATTGAAAATACCTTATAATATATAGTAGTTTACCATTGAAAATACCTTATAATATAACGTAATATGCAGTGTAACATTGAAAATGCCTTATAATATAACGTAATACGCAGTGTATCATTGAAAATACCTTATAATATAACGTAATATGCAGTGTATCATTGAAAATACCTTATAATATAACGTAATATGCAGTGTATCATTGAAAATACCATATAATATATCGTAATATGCAATGTATCATTGAAAATACCTTATAATATAACGTAATATGCAGTGTATCATTGAAAATTCCTTATAATATAACGGAATATGCAGTGTATCATTGAAAATACCTTATAATATATAGTGGTTTACCATTGAAAATACCTTATAATATAACGTAATATGCAGTGTAACATTGAAAATGCCTTATAATATAACGTAATACGCAGTGTATCATTGAAAATACCTTATAATATAACGTAATATGCAGTGTATCATTGAAAATACCTGATAATATATCGTAAGTTGTAGTGTATCCTCGAAAATACCTTATAATATAACGTAATATGCAGTGTATCATTGAAAATACCTTATAATATATAGTAGATTATCATTGAAAATACCTTATAATATAACGTAATATGCAATGTATCATTGAAAATACCTTATAATATAACGTAATATTCAGTGTATCATTGAAAATACCTTATAATATAACGTAATATGCAGTGTATCATTGAAAATACCTTATAATATATAGTAGTTTACCATTGAAAATACCTTATAATATAACGTAATATGCAGTGTATCATTGAAAATACCTTATAATATAACGTAATATGCAGTGTATCATTGAAAATACCTTATGATATGACGTAATATGCAGTGTAACATTGAAAATACCTTATAATATAACGTAATATGCATTGTATCATTGAAAATACCTTATAATGTATCGTAATGTGCAGTGTATCATTGAAAATACCTTATAATATAACGTAATATGCAGTGTATCATTGAAAATACCTTATAATATAACATAATATGCAGTGTATCATTGAAAATACCTTATAATATAACATAATATGCAATTTATCATTGAAAATACCTTATAATATATCGTAATATGCAGTGTATCATTGAAAATACCTTATAATATAACATAATATGCAGTGTATCCTCGAAAATACCTTATAATATAACGTAATATGCAGTGTATCATTGAAAATACCATATAATATATCGTAATTTGTAGTGTATTATTGAATATACCTTATAATATAACGGAATATGCAGTGTATCATTGAAAATACCTTATAATATATAGTAGTTTACCATTGAAAATACTTATAATATAACGTAATATGCAGTGTAACATTGAAAATGCCTTATAATATAACGTAATACGCAGTGTATCATTGAAAATACCTTATAATATATCGTAATTTGTAGTGTATTATTGAAAATACCTTATAATATAACGTAATATGCAGTGTATCATTGAAAATACCTTATAATATATAGTAGTTTACCATTGAAAATACCTTATAATATAACGTAATATGCAGTGTATCATTGAAAATACCTTATAATATATAGTAGTTTACCATTGAAAATACCTTATAATATAACGTAATATGCTGTGTATCATTGAAAATACCTTATAATATAACGTAATATGCAGTGTATCCTCGAAAATACCTTATAATATAACGTAATATGCAGTGTATCATTGAAAATACCATATAATATATCGTAATATGCAGTGTATCATTGAAAATACCTTATTATATAACGTAATATGCAGTGTATCATTGAAAATTCCTTATAATATAACGTAATATGCAGTGTATCATTGAAAATACCTTATAATATAACGTAATATGCAGTGTATCATTGAAAATACCTGATAATATATCGTAAGTTGTAGTGTACCCTCGAAAATACCTTATAATATAACGTAATATGCAGTGTATCATTGAAAATACGATATAATATATCGTAATATGCAGTGTATCATTGAAAATACCTTATAATATAACGTAATATGCAGTGTATCATTGAAAATTCCTTATAATATAACGGAATATGCAGTGTAACATTGAAAATGACTTATAATATAACGTAATACGCAGTGTATCATTGAAAATACCTTATAAAAATAACGTAATATGCAGTGTATCATTGAAAATTCCTTATAATATATCGTAATTTGTAGTGTATTATTGAAAATACCTTATAATATAACGTAATATGCAGTGTATCATTGAAAATACCTTATAATATAACGTAATATGCAGTGTATCATTGAAAATACCTTATAATATATAGTAGTTTACCATTGAAAATACCTTATAATATAACGTAATATGCAGTGTAACATTGAAAATACCTTATAATATAACGTAATATGCATTGTATCATTGAAAATACCTTATAATGTATCGTAATGTGCAGTGTATCATTGAAAATACCTTATAATATAACGTAATATGCAGTGTATCATTGAAAATACCTTATAATATAACGTAATATGCAGTGTATCATTGAAAATACCTTATAATATAACATAATATGCAATTTATCATTGAAAATACCTTATAATATAACGTAATATGCAGTGTATCATTGAAAATACCTTATAATATAACATAATATGCAGTGTATCCTCGAAAATACCTTATAATATAACGTAATATGCAGTGTATCATTGAAAATACCTTATAATATATCGTAATTTGTAGTGTATTATTGAAAATAACTTATAATATAACGGAATATGCAGTGTATCATTGAAAATACCTTATAATATATCGTAATTTGTAGTGTATTATTGAAAATACCTTATAATATAACGTAATATGCAGTGTATCATTGAAAATACCTTATAATATAACGTAATATGCAGTGTATCATTGAAAATACCTTATAATATATAGTAGTTTACCATTGAAAATACCTTATAATATAACGTAATATGCAGTGTATCACTGAAAATACCTTATAATATATAGTAGTTTACCATTGAAAATACCTTATAATATAACGTAATATGCTGTGTATCATTGAAAATACCTTATAATATAACGTAATATGCAGTGTATCCTTGAAAATACCTTATAATATAACGTAATATGCAGTGTATCATTGAAAATACCATATAATATATCGTAATATGCAGTGTATCATTGATAATACCTTATAATATATCGTAATATGCAGTGTATCATTGAAAATACCTTATAATATATCGTAATATGCAGTGTATCATTGAAAATACCTTATAATATAACGTAATATGCAGTGTATCATTGAAAATACCTGATAATATATCGTAAGTTGTAGTGTATCCTCGAAAATACCTTATAATATAACGTAATATGCAGTGTATCATTGAAAATACCATATAATATATCGTAATATGCAGTGTATCACTGAAAATACCTTATTATATAACGTAATATGCAGTGTATCATTGAAAATTCCTTATAATATAACGTAATATGCAGTGTATCATTGAAAATTCCTTATAATATAACGGAATATGCAGTGTAACATTGAAAATGACTTATAATATAACGTAATACGCAGTGTATCATTGAAAATACCTTATAAAAATAACGTAATATGCAGTGTATCATTGAAAATTCCTTATAATATATCGTAATTTGTAGTGTATTATTGAAAATACCTTATAATATAACGTAATATGCAGTGTATCATTGAAAATACCTTATAATATAACGTAATATGCAGTGTATCATTGAAAATACCTTATAATATATAGTAGTTTACCATTGAAAATACCTTATAATATAACGTAATATGCAGTGTATCATCGAAAATACCTTATAATATAACGTAATATGCATTGTATCATTGAAAATACCTTATAATGTATCGTAATGTGCAGTGTATCATTGAAAATACCTTATAATATAACGTAATATGCAGTGTATCATTGAAAATACCTTATAATATAACATAATATGCAGTGTATCATTGAAAATACCTTATAATATAACATAATATGCAATTTATCATTGAAAATACCTTATAATATAACGTAATATGCAGTGTATCATTGAAAATACCTTATAATATAACATAATATGCAGTGTATCCTCGAAAATACCTTATAATATAACGTAATATGCAGTGTATCATTGAAAATACCATATAATATATCGTAATTTGTAGTGTATTATTGAAAATAACTTATAATATAACGGAATATGCAGTGTATCATTGAAAATACCTTATAATATATCGTAATTTGTAGTGTATTATTGAAAATACCTTATAATATAACGTAATATGCAGTGTATCATTGAAAATACCTTATAATATAACGTAATATGCAGTGTATCATTGAAAATACCTTATAATATATAGTAGTTTACCATTGAAAATACCTTATAATATAACGTAATATGCAGTGTATCATTGAAAATACCTTATAATATATAGTAGTTTACCATTGAAAATACCTTATAATATAACGTAATATGCTGTGTATCATTGAAAATACCTTATAATATAACGTAATATGCAGTGTATCCTCGAAAATACCTTATAATATAACGTAATATGCAGTGTATCATTGAAAATACCATATAATATATCGTAATATGCAGTGTATCATTGATAATACCTTATAATATATCGTAATATGCAGTGTATCATTGAAAATACCTTATAATATATCGTAATATGCAGTGTATCATTGAAAATACCTTATAATATAACGTAATATGCAGTGTATCATTGAAAATACCTGATAATATATCGTAAGTTGTAGTGTATCCTCGAAAATACCTTATAATATAACGTAATATGCAGTGTATCATTGAAAATACCATATAATATATCGTAATATGCAGTGTATCACTGAAAATACCTTATTATATAACGTAATATGCAGTGTATCATTGAAAATTCCTTATAATATAACGTAATATGCAGTGTATCATTGAAAATACCTTATAATATATAGTAGTTTACCATTGAAAATACCTTATAATATAACGTAATATGCAGTGTAACATTGAAAATGCCTTATAATAAAACGTAATACGCAGTGTATCATTGAAAATACCTTATTATATAACGTAATATGCAGTGTATCATTGAAAAATTCCTTATAATATAACGTAATATGCAGTGTATCATTGAAAATACCTTATAATATAACGTAATATGCAGGGTATCATTGAAAATACCTGATAATATATCGTAAGTTGTAGTGTACCCTCGAAAATACCTTATAATATAACGTAATATGCAGTGTATCATTGAAAATACCATATAATATATCGTAATATGCAGTGTATCATTGAAAATACCTTATAATATAACGTAATATGCAGTGTATCATTGAAAATTCCTTATAATATAACGGAATATGCAGTGTAACATTGAAAATGACTTATAATATAACGTAATACGCAGTGTATCATTGAAAATACCTTATAAAAATAACGTAATATGCAGTGTATCATTGAAAATTCCTTATAATATATCGTAATTTGTAGTGTATTATTGAAAATACCTTATAATATAACGTAATATGCAGTGTATCATTGAAAATACCTTATAATATAACGTAATATGCAGTGTATCATTGAAAATACCTTATAATATATAGTAGTTTACCATTGAAAATACCTTATAATATAACGTAATATGCAGTGTAACATTGAAAATACCTTATAATATAACGTAATATGCATTGTATCATTGAAAATACCTTATAATGTATCGTAATGTGCAGTGTATCATTGAAAATACCTTATAATATAACGTAATATGCAGTGTATCATTGAAAATACCTTATAATATAACATAATATGCAGTGTATCATTGAAAATACTTATAATATAACATAATATGCAATTTATCATTGAAAATACCTTATAATATAACGTAATATGCAGTGTATCATTGAAAATACCTTATAATATAACATAATATGCAGTGTATCCTCGAAAATACCTTATAATATAACGTAATATGCAGTGTATCATTGAAAATACCATATAATATATCGTAATTTGTAGTGTATTATTGAAAATAACTTATAATATAACGGAATATGCAGTGTATCATTGAAAATACCTTATAATATATCGTAATTTGTAGTGTATTATTGAAAATACCTTATAATATAACGTAATATGCAGTGTATCATTGAAAATACCTTATAATATAACGTAATATGCAGTGTATCATTGAAAATACCTTATAATATATAGTAGTTTACCATTGAAAATACCTTATAATATAACGTAATATGCAGTGTATCATTGAAAATACCTTATAATATATAGTAGTTTACCATTGAAAATACCTTATAATATAACGTAATATGCTGTGTATCATTGAAAATACCTTATAATATAACGTAATATGCAGTGTATCCTCGAAAATACCTTATAATATAACGTAATATGCAGTGTATCATTGAAAATACCATATAATATATCGTAATATGCAGTGTATCATTGATAATACCTTATAATATATCGTAATATGCAGTGTATCATTGAAAATACCTTATAATATAACGTAATATGCAGTGTATCATTGAAAATTCCTTATAATATAACGGAATATGCAGTGTATCATTGAAAATACCTTATAATATATAGTGGTTTACCATTGAAAATACCTTATAATATAACGTAATATGCAGTGTAACATTGAAAATGCCTTATAATATAACGTAATACGCAGTGTATCATTGAAAATACCTTATAATATAACGTAATATGCAGTGTATCATTGAAAATACCTGATAATATATCGTAAGTTGTAGTGTATCCTCGAAAATACCTTATAATATAACGTAATATGCAGTGTATCATTGAAAATACCTTATAATATATAGTAGATTATCATTGAAAATACCTTATAATATAACGTAATATGCAATGTATCATTGAAAATACCTTATAATATAACGTAATATTCAGTGTATCATTGAAAATACCTTATGATATAACGTAATATGCAGTGTAACATTGAAATTACCTTATAATATAACGTAATATGCAGTGAATCATTGAAAATACCTTATAATATAACTGAATATGCAGTGTATCATTGAAAATACCTTATAATATATAGTAGTTTACCATTGAAAATACCTTATAATATAACGTAATATGCAGTGTAACATTGAAAATGACTTATAATATAACGTAATACGCAGTGTATCATTGAAAATACCTTATAATATAACGTAATATGCAGTGTATCATTGAAAATACCTTATAATATATAGTAGTTTACCATTGAAAATACCTTATAATATAACGTAATATGCAGTGTATCATTGAAAATACCTTATAATATAACGTAATATGCAGTGTATCATTGAAAATACCTTATGATATGACGTAATATGCAGTGTAACATTGAAAATACCTTATAATATAACGTAATATGCAGTGTATCATTGAAAATTCCTTATAATATATCGTAATTTGTAGTGTATTATTGAAAATACCTTATAATATAACGTAATATGCAGTGTATCATTGAAAATACCTTATAATATAACGTAATATGCAGTGTATCATTGAAAATACCTTATAATATATAGTAGTTTACCATTGAAAATACCTTATAATATAACGTAATATGCAGTGTATCATTGAAAATACCTTATAATATAACGTAATATGCAGTGTATCATTGAAAATACCTTATGATATGACGTAATATGCAGTGTAACATTGAAAATACCTTATAATATAACGTAATATGCATTGTATCATTGAAAATACCTTATAATGTATCGTAATGTGCAGTGTATCATTGAAAATACCTTATAATATAACGTAATATGCAGTGTATCATTGAAAATACCTTATAATATAACATAATATGCAGTGTATCATTGAAAATACCTTATAATATAACATAATATGCAATTTATCATTGAAAATACCTTATAATATAACGTAATATGCAGTGTATCATTGAAAATACCTTATAATATAACATAATATGCAGTGTATCCTCGAAAATACCTTATAATATAACGTAATATGCAGTGTATCATTGTAAATACCATATAATATATCGTAATTTGTAGTGTATTATTGAAAATACCTTATAATATAACGGAATATGCAGTGTATCATTGAAAATACGTTATAATATAACGTAATATGCAGTGTATCATTGAAAATACCTTATAATATATAGTAGTTTACCATTGAAAATACCTTATAATATAACGTAATATGCAGTGTATCATTGAAAATACCTTATAATATAACGTAATATGCAGTGTATCATTGAAAATACCTTATGATATGACGTAATATGCAGTGTAACATTGAAAATACCTTATAATATAACGTAATATGCAGTGTATCATTGAAAATACCTTATAATGTATCGTAATGTGCAGTGTATCATTGAAAATACCTTATGATATAACGTAATATGCAGTGTATCATTGAAAATACCTTATAATATAACGTAATATGCAGTGTATCATTGAAAATACCTTATAATATACCATAATATGCAATTTATCATTGAAAATACCTTATAATATAACGTAATATGCAGTGTATCATTGAAACTACCTAATAATATAACGTAATATGCAGTGTATCATCGAAAATACCTTATAATATAACGTAATATGCAGTGTATCATTGAAAATACCATATAATATATCGTAATTTGTAGTGTATTATTGAAAATACCTTATAATATAACGGAATATGCAGTGTATCATTGAAAATACCTTATAATATATAGTAGTTTACCATTGAAAATACTTATAATATAACGTAATATGCAGTGTAACATTGAAAATGCCTTATAATATAACGTAATACGCAGTGTATCATTGAAAATACCTTATAATATATCGTAATATGCAGTGTATCATTGAAAATACCTCATAATATAACGTAATATGCAGTGTATCATTGAAAATACCTGATAATATATCGTAAGTTGTAGTGTATCCTCGAAAATACCTTATAATATAACGTAATATGCAGTGTATCATTGCAAATACCATATAATATATCGTAATATGCAGTGTATCATTGAAAATACCTTATTATATAACGTAATATGCAGTGTATCATTGAAAATACCTTATAATATAACGTAATATGCAGTGTATCATTGAAAATACCTTATAATATATAGTAGTTTACCATTGAAAATACCTTATAATATAACGTAATATGCAGTGTAACATTGAAAATGCCTTATAATATAACGTAATACGCAGTGTATCATTGAAAATACCTTATAATATAACGTAATATGCAGTGTATCATTGAAAATACCTGATAATATATCGTAAGTTGTAGTGTATCCTCGAAAATACCTTATAATATAACGTAATATGCAGTGTATAATTGAAAATACCATATAATATATCGTAATATGCAGTGTATCATTGAAAATACCTTATAATATAACGTAATATGCAGTGTATCATTGAAAATTCCTTATAATATAACGGAATATGCAGTGTATCATTGAAAATACCTTATAATATATAGTGGTTTACCATTGAAAATACCTTATAATATAACGTAATATGCAGTGTATCATTGAAAATGCCTTATAATATAACGTAATACGCAGTGTATCATTGAAAATACCTTATAATATAACGTAATATGCAGTGTATCATTGAAAATACCTGATAATATATCGTAAGTTGTAGTGTATCCTCGAAAATACCTTATAATATAACGTAATATGCAGTGTATCATTGAAAATACCTTATAATATATAGTAGATTATCATTGAAAATACCTTATAATATAACGTAATATGCAATGTATCATTGAAAATACCTTATAATATAACGTAATATTCAGTGTATCATTGAAAATACCTTATAATATATCGTAATATGCAGTGTATCATTGAAAATACCTCATAATATAACGTAATATGCAGTGTATCATTGAAAATACCTGATAATATATCGTAAGTTGTAGTGTATCCTCGAAAATACCTTATAATATAACGTAATATGCAGTGTATCATTGAAAATACCATATAATATATCGTAATATGCAGTGTATCATTGAAAATACCTTATTATATAACGTAATATGCAGTGTATCATTGAAAATTCCTTATAATATAACGTAATATGCAGTGTATCATTGAAAATACCTTATAATATATAGTAGTTTACCATTGAAAATTCCTTATAATATAACGTAATATGCAGTGTATCATTGAAAATACCTTATAATATAACGTAATATGCAGTGTATCATTGAAAATACCTTATGATATAACGTAATATGCAGTGTAACATTGAAAATACCTTATAATATAACGTAATATGCAGTGTAACATTGAAAATGACTTATAATATAACGTAATACGCAGTGTATCATTGAAAATACCTTATAATATAACGTAATATGCAGTGTATCATTGAAAATACCTTATAATATATAGTAGTTTACCATTGAAAATACCTTATAATATAACGTAATATGCAGTGTATCATTGAAAATACCTTATAATATAACGTAATATGCAGTGTATCATTGAAAATACCTTATGATATGACGTAATATGCAGTGTAACATTGAAAATACCTTATAATATAACGTAATATGCAGTGTATCATTGAAAATTCCTTATAATATATCGTAATTTGTAGTGTATTATTGAAAATACCTTATAATATAACGTAATATGCAGTGTATCATTGAAAATACCTTATAATATAACGTAATATGCAGTGTATCATTGAAAATACCTTATAATATATAGTAGTTTACCATTGAAAATACCTTATAATATAACGTAATATGCAGTGTATCATTGAAAATACCTTATAATATAACGTAATATGCAGTGTATCATTGAAAATACCTTATGATATGACGTAATATGCAGTGTAACATTGAAAATACCTTATAATATAACGTAATATGCATTGTATCATTGAAAATACCTTATAATGTATCGTAATGTGCAGTGTATCATTGAAAATACCTTATAATATAACGTAATATGCAGTGTATCATTGAAAATACCTTATAATATAACATAATATGCAGTGTATCATTGAAAATACCTTATAATATAACATAATATGCAATTTATCATTGAAAATACCTTATAATATAACGTAATATGCAGTGTATCATTGAAAATACCTTATAATATAACATAATATGCAGTGTATCCTCGAAAATACCTTATAATATAACGTAATATGCAGTGTATCATTGAAAATACCATATAATATATCGTAATTTGTAGTGTATTATTGAAAATACCTTATAATATAACGGAATATGCAGTGTATCATTGAAAATACGTTATAATATAACGTAATATGCAGTGTATCATTGAAAATACCTTATAATATATAGTAGTTTACCATTGAAAATACCTTATAATATAACGTAATATGCAGTGTATCATTGAAAATACCTTATAATATAACGTAATATGCAGTGTATCATTGAAAATACCTTATGATATGACGTAATATGCAGTGTAACATTGAAAATACCTTATAATATAACGTAATATGCATTGTATCATTGAAAATACCTTATAATGTATCGTAATGTGCAGTGTATCATTGAAAATACCTTATAATATAACGTAATATGCAGTGTATCATTGAAAATACCTTATAATATAACATAATATGCAGTGTATCATTGAAAATACCTTATAATATAACATAATATGCAATTTATCATTGAAAATACCTTATAATATAACGTAATATGCAGTGTATCATTGAAAATACCTTATAATATAACGTAATATGCAGTGTATCCTCGAAAATACCTTATAATATAACGTAATATGCAGTGTATCATTGAAAATACCATATAATATATCGTAATTTGTAGTGTATTATTGAAAATACCTTATAATATAACGGAATATGCAGTGTATCATTGAAAATACCTTATAATATATAGTAGTTTACCATTGAAAATACTTATAATATAACGTAATATGCAGTGTAACATTGAAAATGCCTTATAATATAACGTAATACGCAGTGTATCATTGAAAATACCTTATAATATATCGTAATTTGTAGTGTATTATTGAAAATACCTTATAATATAACGTAATATGCAGTGTATCATTGAAAATACCTTATAATATATAGTAGTTTACCATTGAAAATACCTTATAATATAACGTAATATGCAGTGTATCATTGAAAATACCTTATAATATATAGTAGTTTACCATTGAAAATACCTTATAATATAACGTAATATGCTGTGTATCATTGAAAATACCTTATAATATAACGTAATATGCAGTGTATCCTCGAAAATACCTTATAATATAACGTAATATGCAGTGTATCATTGAAAATACCATATAATATATCGTAATATGCAGTGTATCATTGAAAATACCTTATAATATATCGTAATATGCAGTGTATCATTGAAAATACCTTATAATATATCGTAATATGCAGTGTATCATTGAAAATACCTCATAATATAACGTAATATGCAGTGTATCATTGAAAATACCTGATAATATATCGTAAGTTGTAGTGTATCCTCGAAAATACCTTATAATATAACGTAATATGCAGTGTATCATTGAAAATACCATATAATATATCGTAATATGCAGTGTATCATTGAAAATACCTTATTATATAACGTAATATGCAGTGTATCATTGAAAATTCCTTATAATATAACGTAATATGCAGTGTATCATTGAAAATACCTTATAATATATAGTAGTTTACCATTGAAAATACCTTATAATATAACGTAATATGCAGTGTAACATTGAAAATGCCTTATAATATAACGTAATATGCAGTGTATCATTGAAAATACCATATAATATATCGTAATATGCAGTGTATCATTGAAAATACCTTATAATATAACGTAATATGCAGTGTATCATTGAAAATTCCTTATAATATAACGGAATATGCAGTGTATCATTGAAAATACCTTATAATATATAGTGGTTTACCATTGAAAATACCTTATAATATAACGTAATATGCAGTGTAACATTGAAAATGCCTTATAATATAACGTAATACGCAGTGTATCATTGAAAATACCTTATAATATAACGTAATATGCAGTGTATCATTGAAAATACCTGATAATATATCGTAAGTTGTAGTGTATCCTCGAAAATGCCTTATAATATAACGTAATATGCAGTGTATCATTGAAAATACCTTATAATATGTAGTAGATTATCATTGAAAATACCTTATAATATAACGTAATATGCAATGTATCATTGAAAATACCTTATAATATAACGTAATATTCAGTGTATCATTGAAAATACCTTATGATATAACGTAATATGCAGTGTAACATTGAAATTACCTTATAATATAACGTAATATGCAGTGAATCATTGAAAATTCCTTATAATATACGGAATATGCAGTGTATCATTGAAAATACCTTATAATATATAGTAGTTTACCATTGAAAATACCTTATAATATAACGTAATATGCAGTGTAACATTGAAAATGACTTATAATATAACGTAATACGCAGTGTATCATTGAAAATACCTTATAAAAATAACGTAATATGCAGTGTATCATTGAAAATTCCTTATAATATATCGTAATTTGTAGTGTATTATTGAAAATACCTTATAA
The DNA here is from genome assembly GCA_916610255.1 of Lasioglossum lativentre. NCBI lineage: Eukaryota > Metazoa > Arthropoda > Insecta > Hymenoptera > Halictidae > Lasioglossum > Lasioglossum lativentre. The sequence goes on along the minus strand of CAKAJI010000766.1, from coordinate 18,506 downwards.
TATAACGTAATATGCAGTGTATCATTGAAAATACCTTATAATATAACGTAATATGCAGTGTATCATTGAAAATACCTTATAATATATAGTAGTTTACCATTGAAAATACCTTATAATATAACGTAATGTGCAGTGTATGATTGAAAATACCTTATAATATAACGTAATATGCAGTGTATCATTGAAAATACCTTATAATATAACATAATATGCAGTGTATCATTGAAAATACCTTATAATATAACATAATATGCAATTTATCATTGAAATACCTTATAATATAACGTAATATGCAGTGTATCATTGAAAATACCTTATAATATAACATAATATGCAGTGTATCCTCGAAAATACCTTATAATATAACGTAATATGCAGTGTATCATTGAAAATACCATATAATATATCGTAATTTGTAGTGTATTATTGAACATACCTTATAATATAACGGAATATGCAGTGTATCATTGAAAATACCTTATAATATATAGTAGTTTACCATTGAAAATACTTATAATATAACGTAATATGCAGTGTAACATTGAAAATGCCTTATAATATAACGTAATACGCAGTGTATCATTGAAAATACCTTATAATATATCGTAATTTGTAGTGTATTATTGAAAATACCTTATAATATAACGTAATATGCAGTGTATCATTGAAAATACCTTATAATATAACGTAATATGCAGTGTATCATTGAAAATACCTTATAATATATAGTAGTTTACCATTGAAAATACCTTATAATATAACGTAATATGCAGTGTATCATTGAAAATACCTTATAATATATAGTAGTTTACCATTGAAAATACCTTATAATATAACGTAATATGCTGTGTATCATTGAAAATACCTTATAATATAACGTAATATGCAGTGTATCCTCGAAAATACCTTATAATATAACGTAATATGCAGTGTATCATTGAAAATACCTTATAATATATAGTAGTTTACCATTGAAAATACCTTATAATATAACGTAATATGCAGTGTATCATTGAAAATACCTTATAATATATAGTAGTTTACCATTGAAAATACCTTATAATATAACGTAATATGCTGTGTATCATTGAAAATACCTTATAATATAACGTAATATGCAGTGTATCCTCGAAAATACCTTATAATATAACGTAATATGCAGTGTATCATTGAAAATACCATATAATATATCGTAATATGCAGTGTATCATTGAAAATACCTTATAATATATCGTAATATGCAGTGTATCATTGAAAATACCTTATAATATATCGTAATATGCAGTGTATCATTGAAAATACCACATAATATAACGTAATATGCAGTGTATCATTGAAAATACCTGATAATATATCGTAAGTTGTAGTGTATCCTCGAAAATACCTTATAATATAACGTAATATGCAGTGTATCATTGAAAATACCATATAATATATCGTAATATGCAGTGTATCATTGAAAATACCTTATTATATAACGTAATATGCAGTGTATCATTGAAAATTCCTTATAATATAACGTAATATGCAGTGTATCATTGAAAATACCTTATAATATATAGTAGTTTACCATTGAAAATACCTTATAATATAACGTAATATGCAGTGTAACATTGAAAATGCCTTATAATATAACGTAATACGCAGTGTATCATTGAAAATACCTATAATATAACGTAATATGCAGTGTATCATTGAAAATACCTGATAATATATCGTAAGTTGTAGTGTATCCTCGAAAATACCTTATAATATAACGTAATATGCAGTGTATCATTGAAAATACCTTATAATATGACGTAATATGCAGTGTATCATGGAAAATACCTTATAATATAACGTAATATGCAGTGTATCATTGAAAATTCCTTATAATATAACGGAATATGCAGTGTATCATTGAAAATACCTTATAATATATAGTGGTTTACCATTGAAAATACCTTATAATATAACGTAATATGCAGTGTATCATTGAAAATACCTGATAATATATCGTAAGTTGTAGTGTATCCTCGAAAATACCTTATAATATAACGTAATATGCAGTGTATCATTGAAAATACCTTATAATATATAGTAGATTATCATTGAAAATACCTTATAATATAACGTAATATGCAATGTATCATTGAAAATACCTTATAATATAACGTAATATTCAGTGTATCATTGAAAATACCTTATGATATAACGTAATATGCAGTGTAACATTGAAATTACCTTATAATATAACGTAATATGCAGTGAATCATTGAAAATTCCTTATAATATAACGGAATATGCAGTGTATCATTGAAAATACCTTATAATATATAGTAGTTTACCATTGAAAATACCTTATAATATAACGTAATATGCAGTGTAACATTGAAAATGACTTATAATATAACGTAATACGCAGTGTATCATTGAAAATACCTTATAAAAATAACGTAATATGCAGTGTATCATTGAAAATTCCTTATAATATATCGTAATTTGTAGTGTATTATTGAAAATACCTTATAATATAACGTAATATGCAGTGTATCATTGAAAATACCTTATAATATAACGTAATATGCAGTGTATCATTGAAAATACCTTATAATATATAGTAGTTTACCATTGAAAATACCTTATAATATAACGTAATATGCAGTGTATCATTGAAAATACCTTATAATATAACGTAATATGCAGTGTATCATTGAAAATACCTTATGATATAACGTAATATGCAGTGTAACATTGAAAATACCTTATAATATAACGTAATATGCATTGTATCATTGAAAATACCTTATAATGTATCGTAATGTGCAGTGTATCATTGAAAATACCTTATAATATAACGTAATATGCAGTGTATCATTGAAAATACCTTATAATATAACATAATATGCAGTGTATCATTGAAAATACCTTATAATATAACATAATATGCAATTTATCATTGAAAATACCTTATAATATATAGTGGTTTACCATTGAAAATACCTTATAATATAACGTAATATGCAGTGTAACATTGAAAATGCCTTATAATATAACGTAATACGCAGTGTATCATTGAAAATACCTTATAATATAACGTAATATGCAGTGTATCATTGAAAATACCTGATAATATATCGTAAGTTGTAGTGTATCCTCGAAAATACCTTATAATATAACGTAATATGCAGTGTATCATTGAAAATACCTTATAATATATAGTAGTTTACCATTGAAAATACCTTATAATATAACGTAATATGCAGTGTATCATTGAAAATACCTTATAATATATAGTAGTTTACCATTGAAAATACCTTATAATATAACGTAATATGCAGTGTATCATTGAAAATACCTTATAATATAACGTAATATGCAGTGTATCATTGAAAATACCTGATAATATATCGTAAGTTGTAGTGTATCCTCGAAAATACCTTATAATATAACGTAATATGCAGTGTATCATTGAAAATACCTTATAATATATAGTAGATTATCATTGAAAATACCTTATAATATAACGTAATATGCAATGTATCATTGAAAATACCTTATAATATAACGTAATATTCAGTGTATCATTGAAAATACCTTATGATATAACGTAATATGCAGTGTAACATTGAAATTACCTTATAATATAACGTAATATGCAGTGAATCATTGAAAATTCCTTATAATATAACGAAATATGCAGTGTATCATTGAAAATACCTTATAATATATAGTAGTTTACCATTGAAAATACCTGTATAATATAACGTAATATGCAGTGTAACATTGAAAATGACTTATAATATAACGTAATACGCAGTGTATCATTGAAAATACCTTATAAAAATAACGTAATATGCAGTGTATCATTGAAAATTCCTTATAATATATCGTAATTTGTAGTGTATTATTGAAAATACCTTATAATATAACGTAATATGCAGTGTATCATTGAAAATACCTTATAATATAACGTAATATGCAGTGTATCATTGAAAATACCTTATAATATATAGTAGTTTACCATTGAAAATACCTTATAATATAACGTAATATGCAGTGTATCATTGAAAATACCTTATAATATAACGCAATATGCAGTGTATCATTGAAAATACCTTATGATATACGTAATATGCAGTGTAACATTGAAAATACCTTATAATATAACGTAATATGCATTGTATCATTGAAAATACCTTATAATGTATCGTAATGTGCAGTGTATCATTGAAAATACCTTATAATATAACGTAATATGCAGTGTATCATTGAAAATACCTTATAATATAACATAATATGCAGTGTATCATTGAAAATACCTTATAATATAACATAATATGCAATTTATCATTGAAAATACCTTATAATATAACGTAATATGCAGTGTATCATTGAAAATACCATATAATATATCGTAATTTGTAGTGTATTATTGAAAATACCTTATAATATAACGTAATATGCAGTGTATCATGGAAAATACCTTATAATATAACGTAATATGCAGTGTATCATTGAAAATACCTTATAATATATAGTAGTTTACCATTGAAAATACCTTATAATATAACGTAATATGCAGTGTATCATTGAAAATACCTTATAATATATAGTAGTTTACCATTGAAAATACCTTATAATATAACGTAATATGCAGTGTATCATTGAAAATTCCTTATAATATAACGGAATATGCAGTGTATCATTGAAAATACCTTATAATATATAGTAGTTTACCATTGAAAATACCTTATAATATAACGTAATATGCAGTGTATCATTGAAAATTCCTTATAATATAACGAAATATGCAGTGTATCATTGAAAATACCTTATAATATATAGTAGTTTACCATTGAAAATACCTTATAATATAACGTAATATGCAGTGTAACATTGAAAATGACTTATAATATAACGTAATACGCAGTGTATCATTGAAAATACCTTATAAAAATAACGTAATATGCAGTGTATCATTGAAAATTCCTTATAATATATCGTAATTTGTAGTGTATTATTGAAAATACCTTATAATATAACGTAATATGCAGTGTATCATTGAAAATACCTTATAATATAACGTAATATGCAGTGTATCATTGAAAATACCTTATAATATATAGTAGTTTACCATTGAAAATACCTTATAATATAACGTAATATGCAGTGTATCATTGAAAATACCTTATAATATAACGCAATATGCAGTGTATCATTGAAAATACCTTATGATATAACGTAATATGCAGTGTAACATTGAAAATACCTTATAATATAACGTAATATGCATTGTATCATTGAAAATACCTTATAATGTATCGTAATGTGCAGTGTATCATTGAAAATACCTTATAATATAACGTAATATGCAGTGTATCATTGAAAATACCTTATAATATAACATAATATGCAGTGTATCATTGAAAATACCTTATAATATAACATAATATGCAATTTATCATTGAAAATACCTTATAATATAACGTAATATGCAGTGTATCATTGAAAATACCATATAATATATCGTAATTTGTAGTGTATTATTGAAAATACCTTATAATATAACGTAATATGCAGTGTATCATGGAAAATACCTTATAATATAACGTAATATGCAGTGTATCATTGAAAATACCTTATAATATATAGTAGTTTACCATTGAAAATACCTTATAATATAACGTAATATGCAGTGTATCATTGAAAATACCTTATAATATAACGTAATATGCAGTGTATCATTGAAAATACCTGATAATATATCGTAAGTTGTAGTGTATCCTCGAAAATACCTTATAATATAACGTAATATGCAGTGTATCATTGAAAATACCATATAATATATCGTAATATGCAGTGTATCATTGAAAATACCTTATAATATAACGTAATATGCAGTGTATCATTGAAAATTCCTTATAATATAACGGAATATGCAGTGTATCATTGAAAATACCTTATAATATATAGTGGTTTACCATTGAAAATACCTTATAATATAACGTAATATGCAGTGTATCATTGAAAATACCTGATAATATATCGTAAGTTGTAGTGTATCCTCGAAAATACCTTATAATATAACGTAATATGCAGTGTATCATTGAAAATACCTTATAATATATAGTAGATTATCATTGAAAATACCTTATAATATAACGTAATATGCAATGTATCATTGAAAATACCTTATAATATAACGTAATATTCAGTGTATCATTGAAAATACCTTATGATATAACGTAATATGCAGTGTAACATTGAAATTACCTTATAATATAACGTAATATGCAGTGAATCATTGAAAATTCCTTATAATATAACGAAATATGCAGTGTATCATTGAAAATACCTTATAATATATAGTAGTTTACCATTGAAAATACCTTATAATATAACGTAATATGCAGTGTAACATTGAAAATGACTTATAATATAACGTAATACGCAGTGTATCATTGAAAATACCTTATAAAAATAACGTAATATGCAGTGTATCATTGAAAATTCCTTATAATATATCGTAATTTGTAGTGTATTATTGAAAATACCTTATAATATAACGTAATATGCAGTGTATCATTGAAAATACCTTATAATATAACGTAATATGCAGTGTATCATTGAAAATACCTTATAATATATAGTAGTTTACCATTGAAAATACCTTATAATATAACGTAATATGCAGTGTATCATTGAAAATACCTTATAATATAACGTAATATGCAGTGTATCATTGAAAATACCTTATGATATAACGTAATATGCAGTGTAACATTGAAAATACCTTATAATATAACGTAATATGCATTGTATCATTGAAAATACCTTATAATGTATCGTAATGTGCAGTGTATCATTGAAAATACCTTATAATATAACGTAATATGCAGTGTATCATTGAAAATACCTTATAATATAACATAATATGCAGTGTATCATTGAAAATACCTTATAATATAACATAATATGCAATTTATCATTGAAAATACCTTATAATATATAGTAGTTTACCATTGAAAATACCTTATAATATAACGTAATATGCAGTGTAACATTGAAAATGCCTTATAATATAACGTAATACGCAGTGTATCATTGAAAATACCTTATAATATAACGTAATATGCAGTGTATCATTGAAAATACCTGATAATATATCGTATGTTGTAGTGTATCCTCGAAAATACCTTATAATATAACGTAATATGCAGTGTATCATTGAAAATACCTTATAATATATAGTAGTTTACCATTGAAAATACCTTATAATATAACGTAATATGCAGTGTATCATTGAAAATACCTTATAATATATAGTAGTTTACCATTGAAAATACCTTATAATATAACGTAATATGCAGTGTATCATTGAAAATACCTTATAATATAACGTAATATGCAGTGTATCATTGAAAATACCTGATAATATATCGTAAGTTGTAGTGTATCCTCGAAAATACCTTATAATATAACGTAATATGCAGTGTATCATTGAAAATACCTTATAATATATAGTAGATTATCATTGAAAATACCATATAATATAACGTAATATGCAATGTATCATTGAAAATACCTTATAATATAACGTAATATTCAGTGTATCATTGAAAATACCTTATGATATAACGTAATATGCAGTGTAACATTGAAATTACCTTATAATATAACGTAATATGCAGTGAATCATTGAAAATTCCTTATAATATAACGGAATATGCAGTGTATCATTGAAAATACCTTATAATATATAGTAGTTTACCATTGAAAATACCTTATAATATAACGTAATATGCAGTGTAACATTGAAAATGACTTATAATATAACGTAATACGCAGTGTATCATTGAAAATACCTTATAAAAATAACGTAATATGCAGTGTATCATTGAAAATTCCTTATAATATATCGTAATTTGTAGTGTATTATTGAAAATACCTTATAATACAACGTAATATGCAGTGTATCATTGAAAATACCTTATAATATAACGTAATATGCAGTGTATCATTGAAAATACCTTATAATATATAGTAGTTTATCATTGAAAATACCTTATAATATAACGTAATATGCAGTGTATCATTGAAAATACCTTATAATATAACGCAATATGCAGTGTATCATTGAAAATACCTTATGATATAACGTAATATGCAGTCTATCATTGAAAATACCTTATAATATAACGTAATATGCAGTGTATCATTGAAAATACCTTATAATGTATCGTAATGTGCAGTGTATCATTGAAAATACCTTATAATATAACGTAATATGCAGTGTATCATTGAAAATACCTTATAATATAACATAATATGCAGTGTATCATTGAAAATACCTTATAATATAACATAATATGCAATTTATCATTGAAAATACCTTATAATATAACGTAATATGCAGTGTATCATTGAAAATACCATATAATATATCGTAATTTGTAGTGTATTATTGAAAATACCTTATAATATAACGTAATATGCAGTGTATCATGGAAAATACCTTATAATATAACGTAATATGCAGTGTATCATTGAAAATACCTTATAATATATAGTAGTTTACCATTGAAAATACCTTATAATATAACGTAATATGCAGTGTATCATTGAAAATACCTTATAATATATAGTAGTTTACCATTGAAAATACCTTATAATATAACGTAATATGCAGTGTATCATTGAAAATACCTTATAATATAACGTAATATGCAGTGTATCATTGAAAATACCTTATGATATAACGTAATATGCAGTGTAACATTGAAAATACCTTATAATATAACGTATTATGCATTGTATCATTGAAAATACCTTATAATGTATCGTAATGTGCAGTGTATCATTGAAAATACCTTATAATATAACGTAATATGCAGTGTATCATTGAAAATACCTTATAATATAACATAATATGCAGTGTATCATTGAAAATACCTTACAATATAACATAATATGCAATTTATCATTGAAAATACCTTATAATATAACGTAATATGCAGTGTATCATTGAAAATACCATATAATATATCGTAATTTGTAGTGTATTATTGAAAATACCTTATAATATAACGTAATATGCAGTGTATCATGGAAAATACCTTATAATATAACGTAATATGCAGCGTATCATTGAATATACCTTATAATATATAGTAGTTTACCATTGAAAATACCTTATATTATAACGTAATATGCAGTGTATCATTGAAAATGCCTTATAATATAACGTAATACGTAGTGTATCATTGAAAATACCTTATAAAAATAACGTAATATGCAGTGTATCATTGAAAATACAATACCTTATAATATAACGTAATATGCAGTGTATCATTGAAAATACCTGATAATATATCGTAAGTTGTAGTGTATCCTCGAAAATACCTTATAATATAACGTAATATGCAGTGTATCATTGAAAATACCATATAATATATCGTAATATGCAGTGTATCATTGAAAATACCTTATTATATAACGTAATATGCAGTGTATCATTGAAAATTCCTTATAATATAACGTAATATGCAGTGTATCATTGAAAATACCTTATAATATAACGTAATATGCAGTGTATCATTGAAAATACCTGATAATATATCGTAAGTTGTAGTGTATCCTCGAAAATACCTTATAATATAACGTAATATGCAGTGTATCATTGAAAATACCATATAATATATCGTAATATGCAGTGTATCATTGAAAATACCTTATTATATAACGTAATATGCAGTGTATCATTGAAAATACCTTATAATATAACGTAATATGCAGTGTATCATTGAAAATACCTTATAATATAACGTAATATGCAGTGTATCATTGAAAATACCTCATAATATATCGTAAGTTGTAGTGTATCCTCGAAAATACCTTATAATATAACGTAATATGCAGTGTATCATTGAAAATACCATATAATATATCGTAATATGCAGTGTATCATTGAAAATACCTTATAATATAACGTAATATGCAGTGTATCATTGAACATTCCTTATAATATAACGGAATATGCAGTGTATCATTGAAAATACCTTATAATATATAGTGGTTTACCATTGAAAATACCTTATAATATAACGTAATATATACCTTATAATATAACGTAATACGCAGTGTATCATTGAAAATACCTTATAATATATCGTAATATGCAGTGTATCATTGAAAATACCTTATAATATAACATAATATGCAGTGTATCATTGAAAATACCTTATAATATAACATAATATGCAATTTATCATTGAAAATACCTTATAATATAACGTAATATGCAGTGTATCATTGAAAATACCAAATAATATATCGTAATATGCAGTGTATCATGGAAAATACCTTATAATATAACGTAATATGCAGTGTATCATTGAAAATTCCTTATAATATAACGGAATATGCAGTGTATCATTGAAAATACCTTATAATATAACGTAATATGCAGTGTATCATTGAAAATACCTGATAATATATCGTAAGTTGTAGTGTATCCTCGAAAATACCTTATAATATAACGTAATATGCAGTGTATCATTGAAAATACCATATAATATATCGTAATATGCAGTGTATCATTGAAAATACCTTATAATATAACGTAATATGCAGTGTATCATTGAAAATTCCTTATAATATAACGGAAAATGCAGTGTATCATTGAAAATACCTTATAATATATAGTGGTTTACCATTGAAAATACCTTATAATATAACGTAATATGCAGTGTATCATTGAAAATACCTGATAATATATCGTAAGTTGTAGTGTATCCTCGAAAATACCTTATAATATAACGTAATATGCAGTGTATCATTGAAAATACCTTATAATATATAGTAGATTATCATTGAAAATACCTTATAATATAACGTAATATGCAATGTATCATTGAAAATACCTTATAATATAACGTAATATTCAGTGTATCATTGAAAATACCTTATGATATAACGTAATATGCAGTGTAACATTGAAATTACCTTATAATATAACGTAATATGCAGTGAATCATTGAAAATTCCTTATAATATAACGAAATATGCAGTGTATCATTGAAAATACCTTATAATATATAGTAGTTTACCATTGAAAATACCTTATAATATAACGTAATATGCAGTGTAACATTGAAAATGACTTATAATATAACGTAATACGCAGTGTATCATTGAAAATACCTTATAAAAATAACGTAATATGCAGTGTATCATTGAAAATTCCTTATAATATATCGTAATTTGTAGTGTATTATTGAAAATACCTTATAATATAACGTAATATGCAGTGTATCATTGAAAATACCTTATAATATAACGTAATATGCAGTGTATCATTGAAAATACCTTATAATATATAGTAGTTTACCATTGAAAATACCTTATAATATAACGTAATATGCAGTGTATCATTGAAAATACCTTATAATATAACGTAATATGCAGTGTATCATTGAAAATACCTTATGATATAACGTAATATGCAGTGTAACATTGAAAATACCTTATAATATAACGTAATATGCATTGTATCATTGAAAATACCTTATAATGTATCGTAATGTGCAGTGTATCATTGAAAATACCTTATAATATAACGTAATATGCAGTGTATCATTGAAAATACCTTATAATATAACGTAATATGCAGTGTATCATTGAAAATACCTTATAATATAACATAATATGCAATTTATCATTGAAAATACCTTATAATATATAGTGGTTTACCATTGAAAATACCTTATAATATAACGTAATATGCAGTGTATCATTGAAAATACCTTATAATATAACGTAATACGCAGTGTATCATTGAAAATACCTTATAATATAACGTAATATGCAGTGTATCATTGAAAATACCTGATAATATATCGTATGTTGTAGTGTATCCTCGAAAATACCTTATAATATAACGTAATATGCAGTGTATCATTGAAAATACCTTATAATATATAGTAGTTTACCATTGAAAATACCTTATAATATAACGTAATATGCAGTGTATCATTGAAAATACCTTATAATATATAGTAGTTTACCATTGAAAATACCTTATAATATAACGTAATATGCAGTGTATCATTGAAAATACCTTATAATATAACGTAATATGCAGTGTATCATTGAAAATACCTGATAATATATCGTAAGTTGTAGTGTATCCTCGAAAATACCTTATAATATAACGTAATATGCAGTGTATCATTGAAAATACCTTATAATATATAGTAGATTATCATTGAAAATACCTTATAATATAACGTAATATGCAATGTATCATTGAAAATACCTTATAATATAACGTAATATTCAGTGTATCATTGAAAATACCTTATGATATAACGTAATATGCAGTGTAACATTGAAATTACCTTATAATATAACGTAATATGCAGTGAATCATTGAAAATTCCTTATAATATAACGAAATATGCAGTGTATCATTGAAAATACCTTATAATATATAGTAGTTTACCATTGAAAATACCTTATAATATAACGTAATATGCAGTGTAACATTGAAAATGACTTATAATATAACGTAATACGCAGTGTATCATTGAAAATACCTTATAAAAATAACGTAATATTCAGTGTATCATTGAAAATTCCTTATAATATATCGTAATTTGTAGTGTATTATTGAAAATACCTTATAATATAACGTAATATGCAGTGTATCATTGAAAATACCTTATAATATAACGTAATATGCAGTGTATCATTGAAAATACCTCATAATATATCGTAAGTTGTAGTGTATCCTCGAAAATACCTTATAATATAACGTAATATGCAGTGTATCATTGAAAATACCATATAATATATCGTAATATGCAGTGTATCATTGAAAATACCTTATAATATAACGTAATATGCAGTGTATCATTGAAAATTCCTTATAATATAACGGAATATGCAGTGTATCATTGAAAATACCTTATAATATATAGTGGTTTACCATTGAAAATACCTTATAATATAACGTAATATATACCTTATAATATAACGTAATACGCAGTGTATCATTGAAAATACCTTATAATATATCGTAATATGCAGTGTATCATTGAAAATACCTTATAATATAACATAATATGCAGTGTATCATTGAAAATACCTTATAATATAACATAATATGCAATTTATCATTGAAAATACCTTATAATATAACGTAATATGCAGTGTATCATTGAAAATACCAAATAATATATCGTAATTTGTAGTGTATTATTGAAAATACCTTATAATATATCGTAATATGCAGTGTATCATGGAAAATACCTTATAATATAACGTAATATGCAGCGTATCATTGAAAATACCTTATAATATATAGTAGTTTACCATTGAAAATACCTTATATTATAACGTAATATGCAGTGTAACATTGAAAATGCCTTATAATATAACGTAATACGTAGTGTATCATTGAAAATACCTTATAAAAATAACGTAATATGCAGTGTATCATTGAAAATACAATACCTTATAATATAACGTAATATGCAGTGTATCATTGAAAATACTTGATAATATATCGTAAGTTGTAGTGTATCCTCGAAAATACCTTATAATATAACGTAATATGCAGTGTATCATTGAAAATACCATATAATATATCGTAATATGCAGTGTATCATTGAAAATACCTTATTATATAACGTAATATGCAGTGTATCATTGAAAATTCCTTATAATATAACGTAATATGCAGTGTATCATTGAAAATACCTTATAATATAACGTAATATATACCTTATAATATAACGTAATACGCAGTGTATCATTGAAAATACCTTATAATATATCGTAATATGCAGTGTATCATTGAAAATACCTTATAATATAACATAATATGCAGTGTATCATTGAAAATACCTTATAATATAACATAATATGCAATTTATCATTGAAAATACCTTATAATATAACGTAATATGCAGTGTATCATTGAAAATACCAAATAATATATCGTAATTTGTAGTGTATTATTGAAAATACCTTATAATATATCGTAATATGCAGTGTATCATGGAAAATACCTTATAATATAACGTAATATGCAGCGTATCATTGAAAATACCTTATAATATATAGTAGTTTACCATTGAAAATACCTTATATTATAACGTAATATGCAGTGTAACATTGAAAATGCCTTATAATATAACGTAATACGTAGTGTATCATTGAAAATACCTTATAAAAATAACGTAATATGCAGTGTGTCATTGAAAATACAATACCTTATAATATAACGTAATATGCAGTGTATCATTGAAAATACTTGATAATATATCGTAAGTGTAGTGTATCCTCGAAAATACCTTATAATATAACGTAATATGCAGTGTATCATTGAAAATACCATATAATATATCGTAATATGCAGTGTATCATTGAAAATACCTTATTATATAACGTAATATGCAGTGTATCATTGAAAATTCCTTATAATATAACGTAATATGCAGTGTATCATTGAAAATACCTTATAATATAACGTAATATGCAGTGTATCATTGAAAATACCTCATAATATATCGTAAGTTGTAGTGTATCCTCGAAAATACCTTATAATATAACGTAATATGCAGTGTATCATTGAAAATACCATATAATATATCGTAATATGCAGTGTATCATTGAAAATACCTTATAATATAACGTAATATGCAGTGTATCATTGAAAATTCCTTATAATATAACGGAGTATGCAGTGTATCATTGAAAATACCTTATAATATATAGTGGTTTACCATTGAAAATACCTTATAATATAACGTAATATATACCTTATAATATAACGTAATACGCAGTGTATCCTTGAAAATACCTTATAATATATCGTAATATGCAGTGTATCATTGAAAATACCTTATAATATAACGTAATATGCAGTGTATCATTGAAAATTCCTTATAATATAACGTAATATGCAGTGTATCATTGAAAATACCTTATAATATAACGTAATATGCAGTGTATCCTCGAAAATACCTTATAATATAACGTAATATGCAGTGTATCATTGAAAATACCTTATAATATATAGTAGTTTACCATTGAAAATACCTTATAATATAACGTAATATGCAGTGTATCATTGAAAATACCTTATAATATAACGTAATATGCAGTGTATCATTGAAAATACCTTATGATATAACGTAATATGCAGTGTAACATTGAAAATACCTTGTAATATAACGTATTATGCATTGTATCATTGAAAATACCTTATAATGTATCGTAATGTGCAGTGTATCATTGAAAATACCTTATAATATAACGTAATATGCAGTGTATCATTGAAAATACCTTATAATATAACATAATATGCAGTGTATCATTGAAAATACCTTATAATATAACATAATATGCAATTTATCATTGAAAATACCTTATAATATAACGTAATATGCAGTGTATCATTGAAAATACCATATAATATATCGTAATTTGTAGTGTATTATTGAAAATACCTTATAATATAACGTAATATGCAGTGTATCATGGAAAATACCTTATAATATAACGTAATATGCAGCGTATCATTGAAAATACCTTATAATATATAGTAGTTTACCATTGAAAATACCTTATATTATAACGTAATATGCAGTGTAACATTGAAAATGCCTTATAATATAACGTAATACGTAGTGTATCATTGAAAATACCTTATAAAAATAACGTAATTATGCAGTGTATCATTGAAAATACAATACCTTATAATATAACGTAATATGCAGTGTATCATTGAAAATACCTGATAATATATCGTAAGTTGTAGTGTATCCTCGAAAATACCTTATAATATAACGTAATATGCAGTGTATCATTGAAAATACCATATAATATATCGTAATATGCAGTGTATCATTGAAAATACCTTATTATATAACGTAATATGCAGTGTATCATTGAAAATTCCTTATAATATAACGTAATATGCAGTGTATCATTGAAAATACCTTATAATATAACGTAATATGCAGTGTATCATGGAAAATACCTTATAATATAACGTAATATGCAGCGTATCATTGAAAATACCTTATAATATATAGTAGTTTACCATTGAAAATACCTTATATTATAACGTAATATGCAGTGTAACATTGAAAATGCCTTATAATATAACGTAATACGTAGTGTATCATTGAAAATACCTTATAAAAATAACGTAATATGCAGTGTATCATTGAAAATACAATACCTTATAATATAACGTAATATGCAGTGTATCATTGAAAATACCTGATAATATATCGTAAGTTGTAGTGTATCCTCGAAAATACCTTATAATATAACGTAATATGCAGTGTATCATTGAAAATACCATATAATATATCGTAATATGCAGTGTATCATTGAAAATACCTTATTATATAACGTAATATGCAGTGTATCATTGAAAATTCCTTATAATATAACGTAATATGCAGTGTATCATTGAAAATACCTTATAATATAACGTAATATGCAGTGTATCATGGAAAATACCTTATAATATAACGTAATATGCAGTGTAACATTGAAAATGCCTTATAATATAACGTAATACGTAGTGTATCATTGAAAATACCTTATAAAAATAACGTAATATGCAGTGTATCATTGAAAATACAATACCTTATAATATAACGTAATATGCAGTGTATCATTGAAAATACAATACCTTATAATATAACGTAATATGCAGTGTATCATTGAAAATACCTGATAATATATCGTAAGTTGTAGTGTATCCTCGAAAATACCTTATAATATAACGTAATATGCAGTGTATCATTGAAAATACCATATAATATATCGTAATATGCAGTGTATCATTGAAAATACCTTGTAATATAACGTAATATGCAGTGTATCATTGAAAATTCCTTATAATCTAACGGAATATGCAGTGTATCATTGAAAATACCTTATAATATATAGTGGTTTACCATTGAAAATACCTTATAATATAACGTAATATATGCCTTATAATATAACGTAATATGCAGTGTATCATTGAAAATACCTTATAATATATAGTAGTTTACCATTGAAAATACCTTATAATATAACGTAATATGCAGTGTATCATTGAAAATACCTTATAATATAACGTAATATGCAGTGTATCATTGAAAATACCTATGATATAACGTAATATGCAGTCTAACATTGAAAATACCTTATAATATAACGTATTATGCATTGTATCATTGAAAATACCTTATAATGTATCGTAATGTGCAGTGTATCATTGAAAATACCTTATAATATAACGTAATATGCAGTGTATCATTGAAAATACCTTATAATATAACATAATATGCAGTGTATCATTGAAAATACCTTATAATATAACATAATATGCAATTTATCATTGAAAATACCTTATAATATAACGTAATATGCAGTGTATCATTGAAAATACCATATAATATATCGTAATTTGTAGTGTATTATTGAAAATACCTTATAATATAACGTAATATGCAGTGTATCATGGAAAATACCTTATAATATAACGTAATATGCAGCGTATCATTGAAAATACCTTATAATTTATAGTAGTTTACCATTGAAAATACCTTATATTATAACGTAATATGCAGTGTAACATTGAAAATGCCTTATAATATAACGTAATACGTAGTGTATCATTGAAAATACCTTATAAAAATAACGTAATATGCAGTGTATCATTGAAAATACAATACCTTATAATATAACGTAATATGCAGTGTATCATTGAAAATACCTGATAATATATCGTAAGTTGTAGTGTATCCTCGAAAATACCTTATAATATAACGTAATATGCAGTGTATCATTGAAAATACCATATAATATATCGTAATATGCAGTGTATCATTGAAAATACCTTATTATATAACGTAATATGCAGTGTATCATTGAAAATTCCTTATAATATAACGTAATATGCAGTGTATCATTGAAAATACCTTATAATATAACGTAATATGCAGTGTATCATGGAAAATACCTTATAATATAACGTAATATGCAGCGTATCATTGAAAATACCTTATAATATATAGTAGTTTTACCATTGAAAATACCTTATATTATAACGTAATATGCAGTGTAACATTGAAAATGCCTTATAATATAACGTAATACGTAGTGTATCATTGAAAATACCTTATAAAAATAACGTAATATGCAGTGTATCATTGAAAATACCTTATAATATAACGTAATATGCAGTGTATCATTGAAAATACCTGATAATATATCGTAAGTTGTAGTGTATCCTCGAAAATACCTTATAATATAACGTAATATGCAGTGTATCATTGAAAATACCATATAATATATCGTAATATGCAGTGTATCATTGAAAATACCTTATTATATAACGTAATATGCAGTGTATCATTGAAAATACCTTATAATATAACGTAATATGCAGTGTATCATTGAAAATACCTTATAATATAACGTAATATGCAGTGTATCATGGAAAATACCTT